>JAAGAY010148240.1:0-186205 GCA_011801015.1 Ardeotis arabs | reverse complement strand
TGAACTGCATGAGGTTGGCACGGGCCCACCTCTCCAGCCTGTCCAGGTCCCTCTGGATGGCATCCCTCCCCTCCAGCGTGTCGACGGCACCACACAGCTTGGTGTCATCGGCAAACTTGCTGAGGGTGCACTCTATTCCACTGTCCATGTCGCCGACAAAGATGTTGAACAGGGCCGGACCCAACACGGAGCCCTGAGGGACGCCACTCGTGACAGGTCTCCACTTGGACATCGAGCCGCTGACCACCACTCTCTGAGTGCGGCCATCCAGCCAGCTCCTTATCCACCGAGTGGTCCATCCATCAAACCCATGCTTCTCCAGTTTAGAGAGAAGGATGTCGTGCGGGACAGTGTCAAAAGCTTTGCACAAGTCCAGGTAGATGACATCCGTTGCTCGTCCCTGCAGTCCAGCTTTTAACTCCGAGTTTTCTATCGCTGTCGCTTACAGCCTCTCTCCAGTTGCTGATCACCGCCCTACCGCAACCCTTTTTCCTCCCCCAGTGCCTCGTGTTTAAAACTGAGGGTCAAGTTCTGCTTTGTCTTCCACCTCACTGGGGAACGCTGTTCTACCGTGATGAAAAATGGCCGGTCAGGAACGACGTGCGCTGGGAGGAGAGACACACATCCATCCCTTGGAGTATCTTTTGGCTCTGTCGTTCTCCAGTATTTCTGATAAGCAGCATACTGTGGTTTCTCTTGCCTCAGCATGGTGGATTTTCCATGGCTTTATTCAGGGCAATCAAACACAGGAGGGTTTCAGATACCCGCTTCCCAAAGCATATACTCGTAATTCCAGGACGTGCCTGCCTTGGAGTTGTTTGGCAGTCCCAGGTTCCTCACTTTCCATCATATGCCCAAGCCATTCCATGTGTTTACATTAAGTTATTTTATATGCGTGAAAATTTGAGAGCTTTCCAGTGATGCTAATTGATAAACACAGGGAATTGGGATAGGGAAAAACATGGAGTCCAAAATGCTCCTAAAAAGGTGACAAAAACCTTGCAAATTCTTGCTGTAGTACTTTGCATTGAACTACCATAATTTTCTTGATTTTTTTTTCTCTGAATAGCTAGGTTACAATAGTATCTTCTAAATATTTTTTATACTTGAGATGACATTTTCAGTGAGCTGTTAATTCTGTAACTTCCAGATGTTAAGCCTTTGAAGCAAAAAATTAAAACAAGTGTCACGTGCTTGATTGCATAAAATAAGACCAACCTAAATGGCTGTACAAACTTGCTAAACGTTAACAGCCTGCGAGTTTACAAGAGACTAGAGCTACATTTATTGTGCAGCGTTGTCCGCAGCACGAGAGATGCAATGACTGAGAAAAGGAAAATGCAGTATCTAGTTTCAAACCGTTCCTCACCAGCTCAGAAGGTTCGTGTTTTTACGGCTGGGGCCCATGGGAAGTGTTCTGGTCAGCGTTAGACAAGCCAGAGGTCTGCACCACATTCGTCAGTGGTGCCACGGAGCCCTGGAAATACCTGGCTGCTGGTGCTGCACCAACAAGCTCCCAAGCTGTGGAGCTTGAGGTTTGATAGAAGCGTTACTACTGCATTGCTGTGACTGCACTACCAAGACAGATTTTGGATTCTGTTTCCCCTGATATTTACCCTTCTTCCTTCATTTCTCCTGATTTCATCCACATGGATTTCAACCCCCAAAGCACCTACTTTCTTTACAAGGTGCACAACAACTTCAGAGTGGGAGACCTCAGCTGCAGAAGGGTAACATCTAGCAATAGACTATCATGAGCATTGGATTTCCATCAAAAACTTGTGTTTAGGGTTTTATCTCCATTTCATCTGCTTTAGACCAGTGCAAGTGTGACTCTTCTCTAGAGCAATGTGGAAGAGGGAATGTGCAAGGTACATTTCTTTTGGCCTTGGCACAAACTCCGGCTGTGTTGGACAAGACAGCAGCTCCTACCCAGCATCCTCAAAGAATGCAAGCCAACCTGATTCCCTCTCCCAAAAAAAAGGAGAGGAGAAGGACCTCTGCTCCCTTTGTTTTTCTGCAGAGCTGGCGCTTCGGGATGCTGGACAATTAGTAGGATGTTTATAAACATCATTAGAAAAAGTGGTGTTATCAGCAGAATAAATTCAAGGGTCTCGCTCATCAGTTTGAAATGAGAGTCGCAGGCCTGCCAGGTCAAAGGGACGGGCTTGTGCTGTCGCTGCTTCGAAAATGCCGAGAGAGGGATTTTCACCTTAACTCCACTTTGCCCCAGGGAAAAGCCTCCTCCATTATCTTTTTAAATTAAAATGGACACTGGAAAGCAATGTTATATGAATTAAAAGAAGGGAGTTTACAGTGTGGCTTGATTTGGAATAGTTATAATTGCAGGGAAGTATTTTTCCAAGTGCACTCTCTCTCCCTAATTAAACCCACGGAAATGCCTCATTTTCTGGTTATTGCCAAAGTGTGTTTAAAACTCTGATAGAAACGCTTGATTGTAATTTCATTAGAATTCCATTTCTCCAGGCTATACAGGTGCAATGAAAGAAGAGGTAAAATTAATTAAAACTGTGGACATGTTTATACTCGCCAGGTGTCATAAAAGGTAGTGGCTGAGGCATTTTTCAAGTAATTAAGCAGACAGTTCTCCTTTTTCTGATGAGTTATTGCCTTTCCTTCCTTAATCCGTGTAAGAGACTTCATCATGGAGCTGTTGTCAGGTGATGGGATTGCTCTCTACGATCAGCATCCCCCTCGCTCATCAAAATCCCAGCGTCGCTGCGCAGGGGCAGCGCCGCACGGCTGGCACATTCCCAAAGCTGGGCTTCGCGTGCCAAGGTCTGCCCATAATTCAGGCCAGAAAGGGGATAACGCCATTTCCAGCGTAAGCACGAGTGGGTTAAATAGCTGGGGTGTTTGTTGGAGGCATGGCACAGCTTCTGCATGCAGAGCTCAGTTCTCCTCAGCGAGGGCAGCATTTAATCAGATTCATAGTGCTGGTGGTGTTTCTGTTATGGGGTTGTGGGTTTTTTTTGTTTTCATTTTGTTGCTGTTTTGTCAGGAGTTTGTCTTCTGGCCATGTTGAAATAATCACTGGTTTTCCTCAGGATGTGCAAATTGCCGCGGTCGCATCCTCAGGCAATATCGTACGTGAGGCTGTAATGATGGCATTTTCTGAGTTTTCAGTGCAAATTAGGAGCCAGATTTGGCACATTTTGCTTCTCTGCATTGGCAGTGGATGTAAATATGTCTCTTCGCTCTTCTCTTTGGGCTTCCAGCACTGTGAGCACAACCTCCATGTACCTGCTGCGTATGGTACGCGTATAGCCCCGCAGCTGGGGAAGGAACGGGCGGTCGTAGCATCCGTGCTGCTTCCTGGGCTCGGACGTGGCAGCGCACATCTTTGGTTCCAGGGGCAGGGCCAGCCTGGTTCTGTCAGCTGTGCCCTCCCTGCATTTCAGTGTTTTACCCGTCTCTTGCAGTCCTGGAGCACTGATGGAAATGGATAATCGAGTCCACCATGCTTTCTTAGTTAGGTAATTAGTCATTTCTTATTTGATCTCCTATTTCAATTGGTTTGTATTTTGCAGTTGCTGTTGATTAAATATTTCCCAATAGGCAATTTTATTTTTTATTTTCAATATTGCAACAAAGGAGTCAGTGTAAAATAGATTGCTCCGTACTTGACAAAGCGGAACACGCTAACTGTATTCAGTTGCCAGTGCCCATAGCAGTGGACATACTTGCAGCAAAAATAATTCAGAATGTTTGTGTCAGAACGACACTATTTGCTGCTTTGTCTTTGTTAACTTTCTATCATTTTACTGAGACTTCCTTTCATAGTATTACAGTATTCTCCTGCTTACAGAGGTACTCATTACAAGGTCATCTCTGATACATGACTAATGCATTTGCCTAAAAATGCACAAATAAAATATGATAGTCACATTAAAGCATATGGGACTGTGCTGAGAATGACAACTCAGTCCAAGCTTTAAAAAAAAAAAAATAATTAAAAAAAAAAAAATATATATAGCAGTAAAACCTTGGAGATGAAAGATAAAGTCATACACTTCTGGAACCAGATTCAGCTTGTGTGTACTTTGTACCTGCTGTTCTGGGGCTGAATTTGACCTTTTGGGAGTTGAAAACAGTTTTTGAAACAGAGTTGTTACTTTTTTTTTTTCCTTTTTCAAGTTTTAAATAGCTGCTTTATACTCTTTCAGTACTAAATTCTGCCTGCTGCAACAACCAACATAAATCCAGCCTTCGCCTTGACCTGAGCGGTGCTCCCTTCTATTTCTGCTCCACGTTTGTCATCTTTTCTGCAGTGCCCAGGCTTTCAGCTAAACAGCGCAGGAGTGAGTTTCATCAGTAGTACATTTTAAATATATTACCTTTCTGTTTCACTGATTTGTCTCATTTCATTATGTCAAAGAACAAGTAGAGCACTTCATTTACTGCTTTTGTGCAAGTCACACTGTGCTGTTGTACTTCTCCCTAAACAATATCCAGCCCTCAGTTTTTCCTCCTGTAGAAGTCAGCCTGGGCACCTAATCATTCCCGTCACCTGATTTTGAGTCTGTTCTATTTCTGCTGTGTCCTATAGCAGGTGAAGCAAGCAAAAGTGTATCTTAAGAGAGGCTACAACAATGATTTATGGAGTGCCATCTCAATATTTCCTCTTCTTTTTACATCCTGATACTGGTTTGGTTTTTTTTCTTCTGTGAAGGTTTCTGTTCCATATGCATTGTGCTGTCTCTGTGGTTCTTTTATTAATTGGAAAGGGCTTTGGTTTAACACAGAAGATATTTCAAAACTGGTTTAGTAGGCACTGAACTCCTCAAAGCTTAAACAGAGAAACTTAGATATTAGTTTTAAGTTAAAAACAGTATGGACCTTCACAAACATATCTAGGAAGAAACTTTTCTGAGAAAGTTTCAGCAACTGGTATTTTACATGGCCTACTGGAAGAGACGTGTACTTGTAACATCTTGGAAAACAGTTGGTACGGCAGCCAGGTGCTTTCAGAGCATCTGATGTCACGTGCAGTCTCTTAATATTCCCTTATGGATTAGGGTAACTTTTGATTAATCTGGAGTGTTACTTAAACTTATTTCTAGATGTCTCATTAGCAAAGCATTAAAACACATACTGTTAGAAGCTCTTTTTCTTCCACAGTACATATCAAACGTAGGGAGCCACAAGGTGAGAAATAAACCTACTGACTACCCATAAAAAGCCATCTGTAAATTAATATCCACAAAATTCCAAGAGAGTGAAGAAGGATCCAAGTCCCGTTACAAATAATTTGAAACCTACCTTGCTTAAAAGTGACCAGAAGCCATCACAGCCTTCCAAACCCATGGTAACACCCACAGACAGGCCTTGACTGCTCACTTAAGCCCTTAGATAACAGTCACCACCACTGACCTTAGTTGGGTAAATTTGTGGAGAGTCTCAAGCAGAAGAATCATCCACACCTGATTAGCACCTTGTTCCTGGAAGCTGGGTCCATAGCGAGGAGAAGCTTGCAGCATGGCTCTCAAAAGAAGTGAACCTAAAAAACAGTTAAAAAAAAGAAATGCATGCTATGATACGCACAATTTATTTATTCAGAAATGGAGCGTTCCATCAGTATTGTGTTTTTATATGATGAAAAATATATTTGTGTACTGCAGTTTTAGACTTACGTTTTTAGAGTTAGCAGTCGAGTGTTGAGATTACATAGGATTGGAAGAATGCCTCTTTGTAGAAGGGTAGTACTCCCTTAAAGATGTGAAACTAGAAGCAAAGTGGTAGCACCTGGGAAAGGTGTAGGTGGATAAAACTTCAAGAAATAAATCAAGCAGAGCAAATCCACTGTCATCCTTGGATATGCGGAGTGGGATTTTTTATGCTTTCTCAGTAGTAGATGCTTTAATTTTATAAAAAAGTACATCTTTTGCATGGTAAGAATCCAAATTCATAAATAAATAGGTATTTTAGAATAACACGCTGAGGCTTAACATTCAGACAAGCTAACTAAGCCCTGCTATTTGTACCTGTCCCCAGCCCACGTACCCGTGTTTTTCTGGGTATGGAATCACTGAGTTTTTGTACAGCGTGTAGGCAGTTACGTGTGTGATTACCAGTGTGCAGAAACAGGTTAATTCTGAGTAACTTTTCCACTGCAATTCACTAAGTGGGGATAAAAGAAAACAAAGTAATTGTAAGCTGTCTGTGGCGAAATCTGACGAAGCTGAGCTGTGCTAGCAGGGACTGGAAAACAAGCAGTGGGCTGCGTTTCTCCGGCTGTCCTGTCTCGTCTTCTCCCGGGACCACAGTCCTCCTCCGTTGCTGGTAAAGGTGAGCTAGATGCCATCACTCCCACGAACGGAGGCTGAAGCTGGACAGACATTTCAGTAAAGTGAAAGCTGATCTGGTGAAGCATCTGGAAGAGAGGTCGTGATCTTACAGTATTTGTTGCTGTTGTCCTTTCTACTGGCCACCATCTCTGCAGGTTTTCCAGTTCATTTTCCCTGCTATAGTTTCCTCAGTTTCACTACTTCTACTGAAAATGGGTTTCAAGTGCCTTTTGAAACCTTGATGTTTTCACCAGGTGGTTCAAGATGGCATGTTCTTTGCTGCTATCTCCTCCTCACTGTAGTCAGGGCCCGTTTCCCCTCAGCGGAGGCTGCAGAGGGACATCCCCCACCGCTTCAGCTTGAGGTCTCCTGGGTTAGCTGGAGCCGCAGCTGCCGGGGTGGCGAGCTGAGCCGATGCATTCTGCTCTGAGGGAGCAGCGGTCTCGTCTGCCAGCTCTGCTCTGGGTGACGGCCCTCCGGGGAGGGACAGGACTCGTCCCTCCAGCCAGAGTCGCAGGGGAGAAGATGTCAAAGCCCTGCGTGAGCTGAAAGTGTCACCATGTCTGGCTTCAGCAGTGTTTCACATCTCTTGGTTTTGGACGGCTGCATTTATCATTCAGATAAAGCTCCTTCTTTGTTTTTTTATTGCTTGCTGTTTTGGCATTTACAGAAAGAGGGACCAGATTCCTTCAGCCTCAGTTCTCCTCTGTCCAGTACCAGCTCTAGACATGCTGGCCGCCTGTTCTGGTTTTGTTTAGTGAGGGGAGGTTACAGTGGCAGCTTCTGTAAGAAGCTTCTGGAAGTTGTTTCCCCGTTTTCCAGTGGACTCGGCCGGGCCTAGGGCGGACCTACTGCTGGCCAGGGCCGAGCCAACTGGTAGCAGAATGTTCCCTGATAACACCTCTGTGATAACGTATTTAAGAAGGGGAAAACAGAAAAAAAAAAAAAGAAGAGAAGAAAGCAGAAGCAGAGGCAGAGAGGGGGAGGCGTGAGCCCTGTGGGCCTTGCACCCCTCACCCTCTGGCCTCCCGCCGGGTGGTGACTGGGCCTGACTCGGCCCGGCCCGGCTGCAAGAAGTGGAGAGGAGATAAGATGGGAAGAGACCCTGAGAGGCGTCTGCCTGCCTGGTGTGAAGGATTTCTGTGAGAGGAACAGCTGCAGACGGCAAGGGCAGTGCAGAAGGAGGGGAGCAGTAATGCGGCTCCTGGCCAGAATTCCCCTGCAGCCCGTGGTGCAGCCCGTGGTGAGGCCGGCTGTGCCCCTGCAGCCCGGGGAGCCCACGGAGGAGCAGAGATCCCCCGCAGCCCGGGGAGCCCACGGAGGAGCAGAGATCCCCCTGCAGCCCAGGGAGCCCACGGAGGAACAGAGATCCCCCCGCAGCCCGGGGAGGACCCCACGCCGGGGCAGGCGGGTGCCTGAAGGCGGCTGTGGCCCATGGAGGCCCCGCTGGGGCAGCCGTTCTGGAGGGGCTGCACCCCGTGGAAGAGATGACCCACGCCGGAGCAGTTCCACGAAGGACTGTGGCCCGTGGGAGGGACCCCACGCTGGAGCAGGGGAGGAATGTGAGGAGTTCTTCCCCCGACGTTGAAGCAGCGGTGTGAAACAATGTGTGATGGACTGACCACAACCCCCATTCCCTCTTCCCCCCTGTGCCGCTCGGGGGGGGAAGGTGGTAGAGATAATGTTAAGCCCAGGAAGAGGGAGGCGTGGGGGAAGGTTATCTTGTTCTCTGTCTCATTATCCTGCTGGTTTTAGAAATAAATGAATAGCTTTCCCCAAGTCGAGTCTGTTTTGCCCATAACAGTAAATTTAAGGATCTCTCCTTGTCCTTATCTCAAACCTCGAGCATTTTTCCTTGTATTATCTCTCCCTGTTCTCTTGGAGGGTGGGGGAGCGAGCGGGAGACTGCATAGTCTGGTCCCGAGTGGGGCTAAACTATGACACCATGGAATAGTAAACTTGGGCTTTTTCACATCAGGTTCTCACCGTTGCTCTTCGTTTTACCTTGGCCGTGGGGCACGTCCCAGCTGGCCCTCTCAGCCAGGCCCAGTGGAGCTGTGAGATCTTGTTTTGTCTCCCCTGTTCCTTCAGCAGCTGTTTTGATTTAAATCCATGCCCAGCGTTACATCGCTGCAGGCTATAGGCCTGCCTGTCCCACTCCGGCAGAATATAGTGTCTCCTTCGCTGCAGAAACAACTCCCCATCTTTCTTCTGGACATCTGGCTAAGGACTGCCAAAATTGTTTTGCGGCCCGGGCTCCTGCCAAGTCTCTGTCACATTCAGGCAGTGACTTACGTTGTTTGTTCTTCGGGAGGACCAAAGGCTATCTGTGAGTCCTTGCTTTCCCCAACAGTGTCAGCTTCCCGAGGCAGCTTGGGGTGCCCGACCTGTGCACTTGCAACTTACTCCTTTTCCCAGACCATTCGTATCAGCGCTCTAAATAAAGCACAAATTTGCGTTTTTAAGGAACACAGTAAAAAGCCTTTACACTCTGAGACAAAATTATCACCTTTCTTCTGTACCGGCTTGGTCCTGTCCTGATTTTCCTCCTAAGATGGAGGCTGTGAACGGAGGCAGGAGCAGTCTGCCCCCGGGGAGGCCGGGTCCCACTCCCGGGGGAGGCTGAGCTGTGATTGTGCGTGACCTCTCTGAGCTGCTGCTTGCTGGAGGGGAGCAGCACACGGAAATGTTTCCTTCCCCATTTCACTGCTTCTGCCAAAAATGGGTTTTGCAGTGAGAGATTCCTGGCTTTTTTGCTGTACAGTGTGACTGATGCAGCTATTCTAGGTTTGCATTCTTAGGTATTTCAGAAATTATTTAGTCCAGGATGGTTATTTCTGATGGAGTTCATTAGTTATCAGGCTAGAAATCTGACCTAAGGGGCTGTATATTCAATTTTATTAAAGCCCTCAGTATTTGGGCAACTCAGGATTACTGTGATTGGCAGTTCAAAAATACAATGATCTTTTGTGCCTAGCGCATGTTACGCTGGAGAATATTTAAATCAATAATAATGCTATCAGAACTGGAAATCAAATGCAAAATAATTCCCTGGGCTTCCCGTGCGTAATGACATTTGCTCTTTTGATGAATTGCTAATGTGTTTTGGACAGGAGAGCCGGCAGCCCAGCCCAGCCAGCCCCGCTGGGTAAATGGCGGAGCGGGGGGAGCGGGCTGGTGTTTATCTCTGTTTACTGTTAACAAACCGCGCACCTTTCAGCGCGTTATCTCGCTGCTATGAATTATGCCAGTGCTGAAAAAGCAGCATCTACATAAACTTTAAGACCAGCCTTTTAAGAAATTACTGTTTTCTCCAAGGAAATGTTAGCTTGCTTTGTTTGTGTTTCAAAGTGACAGTATCAAATTGGAACATAATTATCTTTTTAAAAAGGCAAAAACGGTTTCGGCTGTGGTGCCTACCTAATCCTCCCAGCAATCTCCCTGACTAACTGTAAAGCGTTTTTCTCCTCTGTGTTCATTTCTCTCGTGTTTGTTTCTGACACCCCGCGCGGGAGCAGCAGCAGGACTCACCGGCGGGCAGACCGGCACTGGCAGCGGCGAAACGAGCTGTATCCAAAGTACTGTCCTAGGTATGGATGATGAAAGAGGGAGAAAACAGAGAAAAAAAATCCTCTGATCTTTTCGTTTTATACAGGTAGTAATTCTGGGGTTTTATCTTTAGCGGTAATTAGCTACAACTCCCTTAAATAACCAAGCGCAGATAAATCTGAGAGGTATTTTACTTATTTGTTTAATAATGCTACCATAAGGATCAAAAAAAAGTGCGCTGAATTTGAGTTTTATTGCCGTGAATTATAAATGTTGTCAGCATTTAAGAAGAGTACCAGTTTTGAGATTTTTTCTGAGCATACTGCTGTGCTATGATTTCTTTTCATAGTGGATTCATAAAGATTTTAGAAGCATGAAGTATTTCTGATTCCCAAAGGACTCTGGCTTTGCTGGAAGGTGACAGCTATGAGACTGTACAGAAAACTTTGTATTAGCGTGGGCTCTGGTAATTTTTAGCAGATGCATCTTTTTATCTTGAGATGGAAAAGAATATTAATTCTTTATTTAATTTATTATGCTCACCATCTTAATTAAAATAATCAAATGCTCTACGTTGTATTTGATACATGTGGACATGTGGCTGTAGTATGGTGACATATGAATCCTTACTAGCTCTTTTCCAAAATCTCAAATACTTTTGTTTGTATTTACATACTGGTTCTTCTTCAGCTTTCCATTTAGACTGACTTATCTACCAGATATTACAGTAATACCACACCGCAGTTGCTTAGAGAAATCAAGAGAAAAATATAAATATATGCATTTCACAACCAGAAACATACTTTCTGGTTTTGTGCATTTTCTAATGATTAATTTCCTAAATAGTATGTTTTATTCCTTGTGAGTGATTGAATGGCTGTGACAAAATAAAGTAACGGAAAACCTCACCAATTGGAATGTAATGCTTACAGCCAGAAGTTAGCAATTCACAAGACAACAGGTTCAGGGATACGTGATGCACCTACATCTCAGTAGAACTTCTTTCCCCAATAATCTCGGCACCAAAAGGGTGACGGGAGTGGCCTCTTTGTGCTCCAGGGATACCAGGGACGTCCAGCCGTGAGGTGGGGTTGCAGTTGCTTTGCTGGGTGAAGACAGGTGCTGGTGGAGCCTTGGCCTGGGCTTGGGTTGCTCAGGAGGGAGAGGCAGAGCGATGGTTTTGGAACTGATGCTCCACCTGGTGTTGAGGCTCAGACTGCTGCTGCTCTGTACCTGTAATATTTAGGTATTTTACAAGCTTGACTCTTATGATTCTGGTGCAATCATATGACCAATATCTGCAGTCCCAGACGCTCTACGTTAATCCAGCTCCGGTTACCTTCAAGGAGTGCAATCTTGATGGCTTTGGGGTTTTGTAATGAAGTGTTTGTCAAAAACAACTTATCTAACAGAAATGCTCTGTTGGTCCCCTTTTGAGGTGTCTGAACGCTATGTGAGCTATCAGTTTAAAAGGATGTCTACATACCTGAGGGCTGGATTGTCAACAGGTCTGTGGCGTCCACTGGCGTTCGCGTTTTCAGAGCATTAAACCCCCTGAAATGTAACTTCATCTCTGAACAGAGGTGCTTGGTAAGAAAGGGGGAGCTGAGTGGCCTCGCTTGCTCTGCCCGGGCTGGGGACAGGCAGCGGGGACAGGCTCCTCGGGCCCTGACAGCGGCACGGGAGCTCGTGCCTGTGCCCGTGTGCCTACAGCTCCCCACGCCGTACCGAATCCACGAGTGGGTGGGTAAATCTAGGAGCTGTAACCTGTTTCTGAGCAACCGCTGAAACCGCACAGGCACCATGTCATTCTCAGCGCGTCTGACATGGCGCCTTGGCGGAGCGTCTCTTCCCTGGCCGTCAGTGTCATTCTCCGTGGCAGGTTCCGTGCGAGATTTAAAGATGAAACCAAACCCTGGGTAAAGCGGGTGCTCTCCTGAGAGGGAGATGAAGAAGCTGCCAGCTGTTCAGTGCCAACTGCTGTGGGCATCAAGCAGCTCGCGGTGTCTTCCCCAGAAACACAGGCATGTGCTTAAAGTACCCGGCTGCTGTCGCTGGGGCCTGTGTCCGTCCTACGCTAGATAGTCATCCTTCGTTCCTGCCCGTTCCTAATTGACAGCTGGGGTCTTTAACGTGCATCGTATCTCATGGCACATCGTAGCTGTGACTAAGCTGAAAATACAGAGGTTCCTCAGAGCTGAAGATTTGAATGAGGAGACTTCACAGATTTTCGTTTTACCCCACGCTGCCTTTTGTGCAGCCATTGCTGTTCTCCGGCTCTTCAGACCCACGCTCTGGTTTGCAGAAGTTAAACCCAGACTAACACCAGTGGCTTTGGCAGAACTAGGATGGGTTTGCTCTCGTTTCCTCTCTCAGCATTACTGTTTTTCGGCAGCTGCTCATGTCCCACCGCGGGAAGGGTCATGAAGCATTTAGACAAAATCTGAGCTGCAGGGAGGGCAGAGGTGGGCGAGCTGGGGATGAGACGGGGTAAGCTTTGCGCTTCTGCTCCCTCCTTCTGCGCCGTGCGCCTAGCCTGGGAGCGCTGCTGGAGCTCTCCCTTCCTCCCAGCTCTGGGAAAGCAAGCAATTCTTCACAGGGGAAGACTGTTAGTGGCGTTTCTCACTAATTTCCCTTAATTAATAAATTATTTCTAATTGAGAAAGTTGTAGAAAGACAAAAGACCAAGGCTATGTGAATATCTCTTCTGCTGAGCTGCAGCGCGGACTGCACGCCCAAAGGAAGCTTGGAAAGCTTTCTTCCAGTCTTACTGCCTTCTTTCCTACCTTTCCTCTAAAAACCCTGCGGAAAATCCACTTGAAATGTTGATCCATCTGAACTTTTAAGTTGACATCTGCATGAGCTTGTTACATGAAGTTTTGGGTCAGCATCCTGGCTGCTGAATGCACTTTAACATTTTTAATCTTTCATTTTTCTAGCCCTTCTGCTCTTGCCGGATTTCAGCAGTTTTGCAATAGCATAGAGGGGCAAAAAAAAGAAAACACCAATTATTTTTTTTTTCTCTTATCAATCAAGGGAAAGCAGAGAAGGAAAGGAAATGAGAAGAAAAAAAAAAGAGAAAGAAAAAGAAACTTGAGCAAAAGTGCAAGCACTATTATTTTTAGAACAGGCAGCTGCTTCTGACGGTTCACCTGAGGTAGGTTTCTGTTTCTCCGCAGGACTCGAATTCATTCCTCTCAAGACTTCTTTATTGATCCTCGTTCTTTTCAGAGTTCCTGACCTTCTCCTCTCCCGTCCCAGCCCAGCTGGTATGCTTTCATGCGGCTTGGCTGGCTTCTCGGCGCTTGCATTTTACATTTCAGCAGGGATACCCTCAACACACTCGGTCTACTCCTTTGTACCATAGCAACTGAGCCCGTGAGAGACAGTCTGTTGGTCGGGGTTGGGATTTTTAAATAGAAGGTGTTATCTATCAAAATAAAAAATCGGGTTGATTTTGCCACAGCTATGAAAAGGGAAATTAGTGAGAAGTGCCACTAACAGTAATGTCTAGTGTTGCCATTCCTTGCTCTGTCTATCCCACTTTTCTTAAATTTCTCCCCTTACCCCCAAAAAATCTAAAGTGTTTTCTGTCAACATTTTTAACAATTTATCTGCTAGATAGAGAAATCAGTGGAAATTTTCTTTCAAGGAAAATTTTAAAAATTTTCCGTTTGATGTCCAGCTCAGGGCCCGGCCTTTGAAATCTCAGGCTCCTTCATGAGCTCCAGTTTCTCTCCTCCGCGAAGCACGACTGGAAGCTGCCCGACCCACCTTCCGCAGCCTGTTCCCGTTCCCTCTCCGCAAGGGACGCTTCCGCACATCCTGTGCCTCGCTGTCCCCGTCACCATCTGAGAGCCCATCTGCCCGCCTTATGCCTCTGAGCGCGGCGGAGAAGATCCCGGAGGTGGGCTGAGGACGGCGCGGCCGTCCCGGGGTCCCGGTGACGCGGGGCCTGGGTGGGAACGGTGCCCGCAGGAGGAGCTCTTGCTGGTGCTCGCAGGTAAGAGCGGCCGCAAGCAAATCCAGAGGAAACGGCCGGGGTTGTGAGAGCAGAGGGAAGGAGGAGGCTTGCTTTCTAGACATTGCGTTTTCTGTGGAATGGAGGAAAAAATAATAATAATCTGGGAGCTGATGGTTCCTTCTTGGGCCAATAGGAAGGCAAGAGGTGCTCTTTCAACAGCTGAGAAATTAGGAAAATATTTTTTTCACTTTTCACCCTGTTTGGAGAAGAAAAACATAGATGTGTTTTGAGGCAGGGTAGAGGAAGTGAAAACAAGAGCTGTCTGTGGAGACACCGCAGAAAAGAGCAGAAAATAATTATTGAACAGGAAAAACCTTTAATAAAATATGTGTTATGTTTTATTAGTTGTGCTCAGGTGTTTCTTCAGCCACCATGAGCACGTTCCTGTTCTTGTATTCCACTCCTCCCTCTAGCCCTATTCATTTTATGATTTTTTTTTCCCATCTTTTTCCATTCCTCCTCTTCCTCTTTCTTTATGAGTAAGAGAGGTTATTGTTAACAACTGTTTTTCTTCTGGAGATGTGACAGTTCAACAGTTGGATTTTCCCATCCTTTGGCCAGCCTTGCTTTTTCATGTACCTGGTGCAATGTGCGTAACGCAAGTGAGATTTTGAAAATTCACTCACTTTGTAAAATTTTTGATGTTACTCTTTCAGAAAAGGAAATGTATTGTCTCAAAAAAATCACATTACCTATCCTCAGCTGGACTGAGTAAAACGGCACTAGGCTGACTTTGGCTGAGGACCAGCCTGTGGTTTCCAGAACGACGTGTCCTCCAAATTAATAAAGGAGAGCTGGGTTTACCCTGCCGCAGTTGAACCTGTGCCCAAACACATCTCCTTCTCCGCCACTTTGTGTTCACGGACTGTGATGGCTTTGTGGTTAGAGGACTGGCTTTGCTGGGTGCTGGTGGCTTGGTAATTTATTTTTTTTTTTCGTTTCTGAGTGTGTGTTTCCTTTTTGTTCTGCTTTGACATTGATGTTGTGTGTTGCTTTAGTGTGAACACGTAGGAGCAAACAACCAAAAAATGCCTACAGTCGGCACACCATTTGAAGCTGATTAAATTAATTGCTATTCAGGTCATAGCTTAGATTAATTATTGTGTTTGTGTAGGATGTTCGTTAAGCGGTTTCCTGATTGCTGTGCAGGAGATTGATTACTTGTTACATTTACCTTGTGGTTTCTGTGGGGAAAACGTCTTTCAGGCTCCAGCGGTTCCAAACATGCTGAGGCCAGGCAGGGCCACCGAGAAGTGAGGGTGCCTACCCCTGCCACCCTCAGAAGCCGCGACGTACGTCTGTGTCAATGCCAGAAGATGCCTAAACCAGACATTTATTTTAAAGTGCCTCAGTCTAGAGATAGTAATGTAGCCTTAGGCACTGAGGTACCTCTCGTAATTACAGTAAGGGAAAAGAAATTAAAAAACATCCAGAAAAATGCCAACTGGCAGATTTGTGTAGGTGAGGCAGTGACTTACAAAAGAACCCACCTGAATCCTTGCTGTACCCTTCACACAATTTGCAAAACTCCGACTTTCCGTGCCCTGAATCTCATCACTCGACAACAGAGTGACCCAGGCTTTGCAGGCAAATGCAACAAATTCCTTGATGTTTCTCCTAAAATTGGCTGGTTTGAGGCAGAAGTGGGCATATGAGGCTTCCTGTGAAAAAAAGCACGGTGTTCCACTTAGTATCTGGAAGATTTCACAGGTATTTTTAGGCACATTAGTTTTAAAGGAATTCAAGAAGAAATTCAAGTGTAAGTCAGGTTAGGGGACATCCTCGGTGAAGGATAAAGGCAAATGTGAACCATTAGATTTTCTTTTCTCTCCTGTAGCACTCTTGAAATACATTAATAACCAGATGGACTCTCAGTCCATGTTTCCTGGCCTGATCTTCATCTCTTTTGTCCAAATGACAAACACATGATCATCAACAGCTGTTTACAAAACCAAAAGTGTAAGGTACTGAAAAGAAGACTGCAAAAAAGTAGAACAAATGAATCATAGCAGTCATAGTTGCTCTGAATATTTTTAAAGATTGCCTTATAGTATAGGGCTTAAATAATAGTAGGAGTAACATTTGTATAATTCACTTTTCTATCTTTACTTCTATTGGGGGGTTAATAAAGCAGGAAAAAAAATGAAACGCTTACTTTAAAATTCAAAATGATCACTAGAGCCTGATGAAAGGTCTTTGCAAGCGCTCAAGCTGGTAGGATCACCACAGGAGCTGTGTTTCCTATGAGTTTTCCTAGCAGAGCCAGTAGCAGCTCCAGCCAGAAAGGATTTTATTGCTCCTGAGTATGAGGACCCTTTTATTTTCAGCAGTTAGGCTGAGATAACCTGCCAGGTAGAGACTATTCATTGTGGTGATGACACAACAGCTCCAAACAGATCGTTAGCATAAATTAGTTTTTACTCACCACTAAATCTTTGCATCCAGTAAACCAAATCCTGTGCAGTGATACCGGTCTTAACGCCGTGATGAGTGCGTGCCCACACATGGGTCCATCCGTTGGGTAAATTGATGTTAAACTGAGATCTTTCCCTCATTGGAAAACAAAATATTTCAGAGGCACTAGGTGACTTATTTGCCAAACCCTGTAGGACACTTACCCGCTGGAGTCACCTGATGTGGAGTCACAGTGCCAGTGAACCAGTCCGCTGGTTTATTTTGCAGTGGAAATGTATGAATCTTCCTTAGCGCGTTCGCAGTGTCTCGTACTTTTCCTTCTCTATATTCTCATGCATTTAGTTTTAAAAACAACATGCTATGTAAAATTACTTAACATTGCAAGCCATAAAAAGAAATTATAGTCAACTTCCATTAAGAGCCTGCTTCTGGTCCCCAAACATACCCTCTTTATAAGAGCATCTTCAGACTTTTGGGGGAAAGAGGGGAGGAACAAGAGGAGTTAGAAAATTGCAGTGCTGGCTGCTCTGCATGAGAAGCTCTTGTGCCGGTCCTTACCGCTTGTTTTGTCACTTAGCGTAATGTCCACTGAGATGGAGGAACGAGAGGAAATTAGGCGGTAGGGAAAATGACTTAATGGTCATTCGCGGTTTTGTAATCTACCACTTTTCCATCCCATTTTCTTCACCCATCTTAAGACAGTCATCTTTTATTTTCTTAGGCTTTTCATCCTGTGTGCAAAATTCCTCATGGAAGGCTGCTGCCTTCAAACCGGACACTCGATTCTTTCCCTCGCACACAGCAAAATGAAGGTGTGATTTTCTGTGCATGAGTGTAGTTATGCTATTTGGATTGTGTTAGCACATAGGGAAAAAAAAAAAAAGAGAGGAATGAGGAGCCAGGACCTCTGGGAACTCCAAGTGGTGTGTGATCCTATTGTGATCCTGTGTCCCAACACGTTCAGGGCTGATGTCACACCGCAGGATGGAGTCTCACTGCCACGGGTGAGCGGCTGTGTTGTAGTTACTCCCTGATTTTACGCTGTGCTAGGACTGAGGACGGGTGAAATGCTGTGCCTTTTGCTGCTGATTATGATGGGTGTAATCATAATCAGCTGAGGGCTGCTCCTGACTAAAGAAATGGGGACCATGACTGAGACAGTGACTGTGGGCATGATTGGTCAGGAACAGAGTTATGTTTTTGTTAGAATACCATCTTCTAGGGAAAGGAAAGGAACCGTAGCCAAATAGCTGAGAAAACCAGGAAGAGGGCTGAAAGGAAGAAGGGGGAAAAAGGTGCTTTTTAGCCAGAACCCTGCCTGGAAAGATGCTTGGCCCAGTGAATGAGTAAACTGCCTCTCTGTAGGTCGCTCATAATGCCCGATGAGTGGGACCTTCTGCATGCTCATGGCGAGTAAGTAGGGCTGCATTGGCAGCGTACCTTCTCCACCGTCAGTTTTCAGGAGGAACCAGCAGTATCCCCTTACCATTTAGGAAAGAAAGAGCTGACTGTGGCTTCCTGGCTTTTATAGTCAGAGAAATGATCTGAAATAACTGAGGATTAAGGAGGAGGAAAGCGGTAACAAAAAGAAGTTGTCTTTTTTAGAACTTCAGTTGGTTTTTGCCTTTGTTTCTGTCAACCTCAGTTCTTCGCACTCCTCCTTTCCTGTTTTGTACCATTATCACCTCTCTCGTTCGGTTTTATCCGCTGTTGCCGACAGTTATCACTAACATTTCAAAATTTAGTTATACTCCTTCCCCCTCACCCTGTGACTTTCTTCTGAGACTCCTTTCTTGACCAAGGACACGCTCCACAGCGTACCTGTAGAAGAGCAGGAGTAAGAACTGCAGTGCCTTAGGGCTGCATCCCTGCGAGCAGGCACTCCCGCGACGTTCCGGTCCCATTTGTGTGGCATCACATGTGGATCACACAGCTCTCAGATGCAGTCGCAGTGACTTCAGGGAGGCTGCTTCAAGGAGTAAAGGCTCTCAGATGTGAATAACGAATTCACATTTTATTCTCTGGCCAGGAGGTTTCACCGGCACGCGTCAGTAAATGCTTCCCGTGAAAAGTGTTGCGCAAGTGCTGCTCCTCTGTCCCTGAAGCTTTCCGCTTCCAAAGCAGTAACCGTTCTGTGGCACTTGGACAAGTAAAAACCCCAGTAATGGTACCGGCATCAGTTGTGATCGGTCAGGCAACCAAAACGTAATTTGGTTTACACATACTTGAGTGTCAAAATCTCCAACTTTGGGAGTCTTAATGCATTTTTCAGAGAAAATTGATTTTAATTAAAGACACTGCAGAAAAGCCTAATACATGTTTGAGGATTTCAGTTCCTATTTTTCTGGTCTGCTGCAGCTTTAACAACATCACAAAAGTTGTTCCCACTTCATCCTGACTTACACAGATTTCATTGAAGATGAGAACGTAAGCAGTATAGTCCAGGTTTTAACTAGACTTTCACAGCGCTAAAGAGTAAATATATATTTATCCAGAGATGTTACTCAGCCACTGCTGATACATTCCAGGAGGCTAAAGCTGCTCAAGCTCTGGAGTAGATCAGGGATGTAGCACAGCACAGCATCTCCTTTGTATGTAACTTTTGTGCATTATGTCATTTAAGAGTGGGAAAAACGTGAGTTTCCTCTAAAACTGAAAAAGCGACTGTGCTGAAAGAATCACAGAATCATAGAATGGTTAGGGTTGGAAGGGACCTTCAAAGGTCATCTAGTCCAACCCCCCTGCAAGGAGCAGGGACATCCCCCACTAGATCAGGTCGCTCAGAGCCCCGGCCAACCTGGCCTTGAATGTTTCCAGGGATGGGGCATCCACCACCTCTCTGGGCAACCTGAGGGAATTGTGCTGTCCTTACAAGTACGTGATTGGTCTTGGATCATTGCAAAAATTAAGTAAGCCTTCCCCAGCCCTTCTTGTTCTTACTGCCCTACCCAACCCAACCCAACCCAACCCAAACCCTTCCTGCAGCCTTCTCACCACGGACCCGACTGCCTACGCTGCAGCTGCCCTTGGAAGGAGCATGAAACCACTAAAGAGACTGGGGTGCTGCTTTTATGGATGAATGGTGTATTTTCTTACAAGATCACTCTCACATTTTATTATTATTCTTGGTATTTCACCAGTTCGGAAGAGTTTCATTTCCCTAGTCTGGCGTACGCGTGTGTGGTTGCTGCCTCTTCTGCTGACGCCGTGCAGCCTGCTCTCAAAGCAGCGCTTCCATTTGCAGAACATTCTGTCTATTCATCATCTAATTAAACCTACGTGTTGAATTATTCTAAATGTCATACTTCATAATTGGTGGCTTTTTAAAAAATGCAGATGTAATAAGGAATAGTTAATTTTACATGAAGTGAAGTCCAGTAATGAAATAATTCCAAACAATAAAATGCAGTGGGAGAGAAGTCCTGCTCTGAGATGGCTGGAGGGGCACATCGCTTGTCACAATAATGGCATTCTTTTAACCTTTGCAGTTAGTCATCGTTAACACACTGATTTTACTCACAGTATCACCCGTTGAACACAATGTATGCCTCTGTTTTTTTTTCCTACTATTTCTTCTGGGAGAATTTCCACTTAGAGACTTTTGCTGCCGTTTACGTCATTCAGCATCTTGGAGCAAATTTGCTTCGATTTAAATCTGTGCAGACTCACGCAGTCTTTTGTGGGAGTTAAGAGGGACATGGGAAGGATCTGTCCATCCCAAACACCAGAGTAACAGCACCAGATACACACGGCCTCACCTTCTTCTTGTTCTTTGCTTCGTGAAGTTTTCCCTCTCCGGAGTGTAGGATGTGGCTGTTCTGCGTCCCCTTCCCCAAGGCACGGCCACAAGCGAACACCTGAGCTTTGCTGACACCGGCGCAGCGCAGTGTGTCATCGGAACGGCGAGAAAAGAGCAGCTGGCTGTCAACAAAACCGTACGGGTGACAACCAGAATGCTGCCGGGCTGGGGAGCGCCTCGCGGCAGAGGCTGTCTGCACCCCTCTTCCGGCAGTGCCCTGGGCGGGCTGCGGGCTTGCCCCGCTCCGCGACGGGCTCCTGCAGCACCGGTGTGGGAACAAATACCAGTAATTAATACGTTCAGCAGCCCAGCTGAGAGCTTGGTTTTCCCCCTTTCTCCATTTAGCTTAGACTGTTATATGAGTCTTGGTAGCGTAGCTGAACTGTAACCTGTCTTTGACATAAAATGTGCTTTTTAATGGCAAATGTGGCCTATCCAGGACAAAAAAACAGAATTTGCGCGCCGTTGCTACGTAACTTATCCTAAACCCTTCTGCAGCATGGTGAACTTTGTTCCTGTAGGAAAGCTAACCAGAACCTCCACAAATCCGCCTTCTCAGCCTGCGGATCACTTGTAGCGACGCCAGCCCGGGCCTGACTTCGCCCTGCTCGCCTAGACGCAGCTAACAAAGCTGTGCATTCGTAGGCAGCACTGAAAAATCCGAAATCCCGTTCATGACGGGGACTGACAAACATCAAGTGTCTTAAATGAAGGTGCCCTGAAGGACTTAGAGCCTGCGGTGTAATTTAATTAAGATATCAAAGTGATAGCAATCATGCCATCTATGACAGCTATTCTGTTAGAAAGCATTTCTTTAATTAACAAAAGGTGATACCTGAGGAGGCAAGCGCTGCCATAAAACACGCTTGCTTTACACTTGGACAAGCACCATTACTCTCCAGATTTACTTTTTTTACTTCGCAGCCTTTGTTTTAGTGCCTTTTGGTCTGCCTTCAGCAGGGACCTCTGCTCCCCGCAGCCCCGGGTGCGGCAGGGACCCCGTCCTCAGCCCTGCCCTGTCTGCAGGCGCAGGGCGATGACTTTGGGTTTCTCTCACTCAAAAACGAGTGCAGGTCACTGTCCTCCAGTGCCATCGGGGGACAGCAGCTGACGGCGAAGCAGGCCAGCTCCAGAGAAGCGCGATCTCCGCGGAGCTGAAAGCTGCTGGGGAGTGACAGGATGATCCGGGGCCTCATAAGTACTGGGATACCTCCTGGAGCTTTTATTCAATTGCTGTTCAGGTTTTATTCAGTAAGAACAGCTGTTGGTTTCAGTGAATTCTTGACTAGGAGTTAAATTAATTGAATGTCAGGATAGGATTTGCTTCATTGAAAGGAACTTCATGGAATTTAAATAAAATCATAAAGTTTTAATAAAATATTTTCTGTGGCACAAGGTGATTTTCTAACATTATAAATATTTAAATACCTCTTCATATATTCAGCATACTGACAGTTTAAAATGGTTTTCTTCTTTTGTGCTTGCATATACAAAAAAAAAAAAATCAGACATTCCTGTGTTTGAGCATTATAGCCAAAATTTTGGCATCAGCCAGGTTTTCGGTCATCCGGATACGTACAGGCAGTTTTCCCCCGGTTTGGGGAGCACCGGACCTTGCAGGAAAATGCTAAATCAGAGTTAAAGCTGTTTGCAAACTTAAATATTTCTTATTGTAACTCTGAGTTTCCAACTCTTACATCTGCAAAATAATGTGTACAAAATTAAGTCTAGGAGAGCAGGCTAAGAAATATCGGAGCTGTAGAAAGGAACTTTACTGGGCATAATGTCAGATGGAGGAATTGATTTTATAATCTAAAGCTAGTCAGTACTGTGTTCCCAAATATATACAGATACGTATGGAGATAGAGATGGTGATAGAGTCACAAATGTGTGCAAGGAGGAGATAAACAGTAGACTGCTTTTTTTTTAAACAGCTTCTGTGACAAAGACAAGTACCCCTCATCTTGCTTATTGAATAAGTTACACTAATAAATCATTTAAAATAACCTTACTGTGTCACTGAGTTGTTAAAATCGAAGATAACTTAACAGGCTTGCTGCCTTTTTCTGTACATTTTAATTGTTGGCCCACTTTTTGAATTGGCAAGCACCCACATAAAGTATTAGTTATTTAAATAATGTATTCAAACACTATATAACAAAATTCACAAAAATAATCTCCAATCCATTTGAAATTATCTAGAGCCCTCTGTTGACTTCAGTTATCAGCTAAAATTTAGATTTATTTTCCATTGATTTCACTGCAGCACTCTCAGTAAACATCCAGTCAAAACTGAGGATAAATTAAAATGAAGACATCTAAGGGCAGAAGTCTTTCGAAATTACTTTTTCCTTTCTTTCTTATTTTTGCATTAACGTATCACAGATGGCCGTGTTGAGCAGGGTGATTTGGTGTGCTGTCTACAGACATGCTTGTAAGCAGAGCTCTGCCACTTCTTACCCTCAAAACACTTCATTATGGCCTGAAAACCCTCAGATGGTCTAGGCAAAGTGTTTTCCCATAAAAAAAAACCATAAATGCTGCGTATCTTTAGAGGAAGAGGCGTATGGATTTGGTTTGTAGCAGAGTGCAGAGCTAAATTCTGTGTCGGAGGAAGGAACCTCCCCTTCTCTGAGGGCTTTTCTTTAGACTCGTTTTCTAGACAGCTGTTTTTCATTCTACGAAGTGCAATTCATGCAGCTCCTTTAGTGCAGACTAGGACCTGAAATGCCCTTTAGAGATAAATGCCGAGCGGCACCCGGCTGTTTAAATCGCAGAGGAACCGGCGGAACCCATGGAGGCCTATCCTTCACGCCTTCCTGCCTTCGGGTGCTGCCTCACCCCGTCGCAAGGGCGCCTGACGCCAGAAGCACGTCCAGGTGTTTGGGAGCTGACGTCGCTGTCGTGCCCCTCGCCGAGGCGGCTGGAGCTGGCGCCGGGCATCGCTCACCTCCGTGGACCCCTGCGCAGCCGGGTACTGATGGCTGGTCCAAGGTTTTGACCTTTCCTACACCACTGCGTGAAGCTGAGCCGCTTGGGAAGCAGTCCTGCAGTCAACCAACAAGCCATCAAATGGCGTTTTTTCCTCAAAAATGGTTGAGCAGCTACACAGGCTGGGATGAGGAAATGTAATTTTTCAGATTTGAAATAGCAGCAGTTAATTGCATTACTTTATCCGAGGTGTTTCTCTTTATCACGTCGTCTGTAAGCCTGTGATGGGCAGAACTGATAGGGAACAAAATACGCTGTAATTTGTTACTTCCCAGGGAGGTACAGTGGAAGGGAGAACACTTAGAGCTTCTCTTATCAACTTACTCGGAAATAGATTGAAGTGTATTAGGATAAAAGGAATCCCTGTCCTTAAATTTTACCTTCAGGCATCCCAGCAGGCAACGGTAGAAAGTCTATTTTTTCCACTATAGAAAAATTACATTCAGGCTCTCTTTGTGAGAAACTTCCCCACCCAATGCTTACCAAAAGTAGACTCTTTTTCAGGGTAGATCCGTTCTACGCTGCTCATGAGTTACGGTTGTCTCCGCCTGGCACATGCACCCAGGCTTAATCTCGGCGGAGGGTTAACAGCACAGGAAAGGAACTGAAATATTTTCCAGGACTGGTTTTGTCCCCAGTTCCCGTTGCTCTGAGCCTCCCGCCGGAGGCAGCAGCAGGGATCGCGCAGGTGTCCCCTGCCCGGGACAGAGGAGCAATTGCATCCCCGTGCTCTGCCACCCAGCCGGGATTCTCCCAGTTCCAACACGCTGTGCTGAAATAAGTTTTGAAAATGACAGGTTGTTAGGAGTCAGCGCAACCACATACCGTACCTGAACTGTCAGTCTGCAGATAACAGCCGTCGTACAAACTATTGTAGGAAATGATGGTATATTTTTCAGAGCTGTGCAGTTATTTTTTATAATGGATGTATGTCATAGAGGAGAATACATGACAATCTCCAGCTCTGAACTGATTACCAGTTTATCACCAAGTTTGTAACCCCTCCTCAAAAGACACCGCATGTTTCTTTGATCGAATTACTTACCTCGGCGCGGTATCCTGATGTGGATTTGATGAGCGTCTCCGTTCTCTTTCAGAGCACTGTGTGCCACAGTCTGAATGTGCAGAGACACCACACAGTTCGTGGGAATACTAATCAGACATCCCTTCACTGTGTAACAAAAACCAACATTTAAATGTGTTTCTGTAACAATTCCACATTATCTAGGTATCCACTGTGATTCATTAAAAATATTTATTTTATCATCCTGACAAACGCAAATGAAAGGAAAACAACGTAGCCTACCTTTTAAGAGAAATGAGGTGAAATTGGATTTCACTTAGAATTGTCATTTCTGTTTATATTGCTTTTCATTCTTCCTTTAAGTGGTTCACATACATGCCAGGGTCCTCAGCCTGGGAATTCTGTAACAAAAAATGATCAAATATAGCAGAAATGAGTGCAGATCCTGTGGTAATAGTAAGACAGATTTTTTTAATATATATATTAAAAGCAGTGTTTCTGCATAACATCAGCAATTCTAATTGCTGTGGCTGACATTCGGTGTTAATCCACCAGCTCTAAAGCTTATTAAAAGCGGCAGTAGGCACATTGGTAATACAGGAGCAGGTCAGAAATTGTCAAAAACAATACTGACGTTAAGAATCAGAAATAAAATTACAGTTATTGTGGAAATACAATTTTGCATGAAATGCACGGGCACAGAATCAATAACGCTCTGGGGCAGGATGTGCAGTGCCTGCAGATGCAGACGGTCCCAGAAGCACAGCTCAGATATCCCCAACAAGAAAAGAATTTCTTTCGTCTCTTTAGTCCCTTTTATTTGTTGTCTGGCTCTGCAGTTTCTTTTCTCTATGGAATTATCCATGGAATTAATACAAAGACAAAAAAAAAATCTCTCTTTGAGAAAAAAGCCCGAGGGCCAAAGGAGCAGGGTCTGTTCCTGGCTCAGCACTAATTACCTCCCCTCTCTGATCTCCCCGCTGCCGCTCCGTGGGCAGCCGAACGTCCCCACTCCTAAGTCATTTGGAGGCGTGCAGCCAAAAAGTAACACCAAAGCATTACGTAACGCGCAGTGTTACCTCAGCAGGGGTTGGTGGAGTTCTCTGCAAGCGACCCAACTTCACTGCCCTCATTGCTGGTGGTGTGATAGCATGAGAGGTAGGGGATGGTCATCCTGGGGGAGGACAGCCCGCCTCTGCTTAGCAGACCTGTCTGCTTTCGACGACACCAAGGTAAAAGATTGTTCAGATTTGGGGAAGTAACTGTTTACCAAATTGCCCTCGGTGTTTGTCTCGTTGTGATGATGAGTGAAACATCAGCTTCTTCTTCTGGTAACGCTCTCATGAGCGCGCGCGTTACTTGGGGCAGCCTGCGCAGCTCTTTGATTAGACCGGCTCTCCGAAGATGACTTTCTTTTGGAAGAAATAAAGCACAACACGAGATACTTTTTTCCTATGTTTTATATCCCATTTGACAAAAGTCATTTAACTATTGCTACTACTTTGGAATCCTCTTTAGCAGTCTTAAAAGTCTCCCGCAGAGGAAGCGGGAGTCACCCCAGGAAAACGATTAGAGCTGGCGGTGGTTTGTCTCGGGCAGCGTTAATGAATACCGCGGAGGATTTGGTGTCCTTCTGCTCGTTGTCTTGCCATACCTCGTACTCGGTGTCCCACGGATTATGCAGAATAACTGTCTGTGGGAGCTGCGCGTTTAGGCAAGCAGATAACGTCTTTTAAGCTGGTGGAAATTGTAAGCAAAAAATAAATGGTGAGGTCTGTTTCCTGAGGGTGAATGCTTAAACAAGGACTCCAGCTAGGTTTGGTTTTGTTATTCCCCCTTTTAACTTCCTCGCACAGGAGTTGTGTGTTTTGATGCATGAAGACAGTTTTGTACAAACTTTGTGTCAATCGGAATAGCTTGCTGTGGTACCTCAATTTCCATGACAGTATTCAGAGGAAAATGTAAAACCTACCATCACAACGAGATCGTGTAACGCACCTTCCATCCAGCTCGGCCCTGCTGCCCGGCTGCAGCGGATTCTACTTTTAGGGAAGAGTACAATTTTCAGATGAAGCAAAGAAAAAAATCTGAAGCCTGCTCACACATATGCGTACATATAGAGAAAAAAAAAAAAGTACTGCCTGTAGAAAAAAAGAGATTTCTTCACACCTGATTTTAGACTGTAGAGATTGCCACAGAAACACCCTCAGTGCAGACCCGGTAGTGTTTGTCGGTGCTGTGTTTACATCTGTAGGAAAGGAAATAATCTGAATTTATTGTCCCCAATCCTGCTTCCCTTTGTAAGAATAAAGTCGTAGTGATGCCTTGGGGTGACATATGTAGTGAAAGTCATGTTGTTGGGACAGAACTGGCTGTGCCCCAGCCCAGCACACATTTACGCCCCCAGAATGGTCTTTTACAGCAGAAACTTGCACATGCCGATGGCTGTTGGTATGTGTAAATGACCTGGTAACAGATAAGCATGAGTACGACAGCACAGGCAGAATTTGGCTCTTTGTTCACAATTTAGGGAGCATTTTCGTGTTGTCCTTAAGCCAGTCAGTGTCTGCACCGCTTTGCTTCCGTGCCAGCGCTCACCCGGCCAAGGGGTACATCAGATCAAGAGACCTGATCCTGTGGAAAGCTTAGACCGGAATAAAAAAGTACTTGCTTTCCAGATACATCAACCCTCTCAGACAGCAGCATAATCGCTAGGCGCAAAGGTGGGATCTCCCAGATTTGCAGGAGATTTGTCCTTAGGAAGGAGCTGCCGGCTCTGAGGCCATCAGCTCCCCAGTAGAAGTGCAGGGCGGCGAGCGGGGAGAGGCTGAGCAAGCAGCGCACGGCTGGATGGCAAGCCGATGCTTGAGGCAGGGCTGAGCCCACAGCAGAGGTGCAGCTCTGAAGGACGGAGGTTTTCCAGTGGATCCACTGGAAGCTGCTGGACTGGATAGAAAAGTGGCCCGATGGTATTTCTTGAATTTTTTTCCAGTTTTTTCGAGGCCCCCCTCCAAGCCCAGAAGAGCTAAGTCTGTGCTATTTTAAAGAGTAGCCTCATTCTAATTTAGCGTAAAGATAGCGTGGGGGACTGGAAGCCCTTGGTCGGTTCCGCCGTGCTGTGAGGAAAGGGTAGGGCCACAGGCAAGTGAGCGGCGGCGAGGCCCCAGCAGGACGGGAGCCCGCCGTGCGTGTCCACGTACGCGCGGCCTCACATCCACCCTTAGGAACGTGGCCTTCAGACCGCCGCGGTGGAACGGTACGACGCTGCTCTGGCACTGCAGTTTGAGCGTCACGGTATCTGAAAGTCACCAGGTCGTGAAGCGCTAGTTCCAAAGCTGCGACCCGTCGTGCTGTTCGGCCAGCCAGGCCTAACGGGTAACCCCAGCTACGGCACGAACCACGTAAGTGCCAAAGTTGTTCATGTACTCTTAGTGGGGCGTTAGCGTTTCAGCCTTCCACTACCTAGTTTGAAATAATGAAATAATACACGCAACGTTATTATTAAGCTATTTAAGTGGCAATTTGATGAGAGGAAGTTTTAGTCCAGCTGTATTAATGACAGCTTTTCAAACTGTGTTGTAAGCCCGTTCTGTTATATCCAAAATCTTGCCGTAATAAGATATAACTGACCAGTAACGGCTTCATGAAAAAGTTTCCACTGTAACTCTTCAAAATACGAATACAAAAATAATGATAATTCTCTCCTTTCATGGAGAGATCCAAACCCATTTTGTTTTCATTTTTCAATAACTTCAGAATTTTTAGTTGTGTTTCACCAGGGCTCATTCCTAACCTCGTGCAAGAGCTGGAACGTGCATGACTGACTGGTTTTTAGGGCTGGGATGAATGGTCTGCATGAAGAGCTGGCCACGTAAGATGCATTTGCTGAAATTGGCACAGGATGGGGTTGCACAGAACGCTGTTGTAGCTCATCGGTTAAACACCACATCGGTGCCCGTTCTGCTCACTTAACTTGAGTTACGCAGAAATCAGATTGAATTCTTGGTCTGTATCTGAAGGTACTCAATTGCCAGGACTCACGGCATCAGTACTTCACATGAGCCTCCACAAACCTGTCCACCACGAGGACAAGGAAACCCTTACCGCAGGAGCAGGGGCCACAGGGACAGATGACGGAGCTTCCTTGGGAACTAGTTAGAAAGCTAAGGGCAACCTTTTGCAGAAGCCACAGCCATCACGTCCCACCTGCCTCCACCACTGCTCCTTGGCACATTTCTCCAGTCTGTCTGTGGGCAATAAACACATGGGACTCGTTACATTGACTTATCTATTCAGTTGTGTTGTAGAATCACAGAAGGGTTTGGGTGGGGAGGGACCTTCAAAGCCCACCCAGTCCAACCCCCCTGCAAGAAGCAGGGACATCTCCAACCAGATCAGGTTGCTCAGAGCCCCGGCCAACCTGGCCTGGAATGTTTCCAGGGATGGGGCATCCACCACCTCTCTGGGCAACCTGGGACAGTGCTCCACCACCTGCAGCGTAAAACATTTTTTCCTAATATCTAATCTGAATCTGCTTCTCTCTATTTTAAAACCGTTACCCCTGGCCTTCCCTCTGTAATCGCTGCAGTAATGGAGACCGTCTGTCCCACGATGGACCAACTTGCCTTTGCACTGGCTTTCCCTTGGCCAGGGATGAGGCCTTCCAACCCTAACTGTTCTATGATTCTATGATTTTATGAAATGTGTCCGGTGTATAAAGAAACCCAGCTTTTCTTGCAACATTTGCCACGTTGTTCAGCCAGAGCTCAGCACGACGGGGTCGCAGCGTTATGCACCTCCTGACACTGCAAAAGCTATACATAGGAGCATGGTTATACTGCCAGATACCTGCTGATAGAAGAGGAAAAGACCAATATTGAGCTTCGGAAATAACAAAACCACGCTTGGGTCAGTGCCGGTAGCTCTGGTACTTAGTGCCAGGATGATCAAGCAGTCAAAATAGCATCAGCAAGGCTGCGGAGTGAAAGATGGCCTCGGGAGCATCACAGTACCAACTAGGAGTAAGTAGACTTTTCCCCCCAAAAAGTGGGCAGAGATATTTCAGGGGAAACAAAACTCCGTTTGCCTCATAAATTGAAAAGCATTTCCAAAAAGTGACTAAAGTAATTAAAAAGAGAGAATGTTCTGCTAGGAGTTAAGTGCCTTTGCCAGCTGCAGCCATACATTTGGTGCTGCAAATATTAAAATGTTTCCTATGGTACATTTTAGGTTCACAATATTGGAGAGAGGCACAATCCAAGAATCTGAGAGCTACTCTGAGTGCAAGAGTGCCTTTGTGCGATCTGCCCGGTGGCTTTGGAAGGAGCAGTGCAATAGAGCTCGTCATGCAAAAGCGTTTCTCTCTAACTCTGCATCTGTCTGTAAATTTGAGACAGGATCCCATACCTCATGGGGGTGTTGGCGTGAAGATTAATTAGCTAGCTCTGTGTTCTGCAAGGTAAAGTGCCAGGTCTATAGGGACTTAAATATCTTTTTAAAATCTGAATTTTAAGGGCCTACTTGCACCGAGTTTGCTGCATAATCTGCAATGTACTTTCAAGCTTAAAAGTGCACGAAGTTGTTAAGCATTGTTATTTATTTCTGGCCAGCCAGATCCTCCTTGGTTTAATCTTTTTAAGTCTCCCCAGAAGTCATTGATTTAAACATGCTTTTATTTTCTTTTTGCTGGTTTTGGTGAATGTGGATTGCTCAGCCTGCAGCTCAGAGTTCAAAGTGCTTGTCTGGCCAGCCAGATGCCTCTCGCTTGGGAGCTCTGTGAAAAGAGCATCACGTCTTCTGCGGAGGCTCTAGCACTTTTTCTTTCTTAGCTTAAATCACTTTACCCTAAAATGCTGTCACTGCAGTGATGAAAGGCTGTTGACGGTAAAATGTTCTTGTCTGTAGCCATCCCTGTCTTCATCACAACAATAATTCTGCAGACATTGACCGAGATGCTTTCCAAGGAGCTAATGGCTGCAGCGAGTTGGGGAACATCAATTACCCTGTGACAGATTCTGTGCCTCCGCCACTGCGACTGCGTGCCCTTAGTGGGACAACAGTATCTCCCCGTTAATGGTGTCGTAACCCGGCTCCGTCGTGGTAAACAAGTAATTCCGGGTTAAGAACCACATGCGAAATGTAAGCGTTAGGGCAATTGTTGCTATTAGCTATTACTGTCTAATTAATCATCTACAATGTACAGCACGGTACCAAGCGGACTACTTGTAACGATCTCTTGGAAAGGAAAACAGAAATTCTCTGTTATTTCCAAAAGCGTGACTTGAGTGCGGTAACTGCAGCCCCTCGCTCCAGACCTGCGTCAGGCTGGGTTTATTTCTTGTTGCTGTGACTCGCCTCTTGAAAATTTGTTTTCCTCCTTACAATCTTGGCCTGCTTGGACTCGGCAGCCTTCAGCGGTGTGGAAATGCAAGTTCTAATCCTCTGCAGGGATTTAGCCAGGTGTCTATTACAGCGTGTAATCTGCGATACAGCGTCCAGTATTGGTGCTGCGGAAAGGTTAAGCCCCTCTGTCTTTGTTCCTGAGCAGAACAGGCCATGCGGTGTTAGCGTGGACGGCAAGCAGATGGGAAGAGGCAGCGTCTTCAATCAAGCCCTAAGCCTGTGTGGGTGCCACAGAGGAGCCCTCCTGACGAGAGGCCGCGGGCTTGGCCTGAGCAGCAGCGCTGGTGCAGACAGACATCGCTGCGTGGCTAAAACAAACTAAATCCAGCTAACTGAGGGGAAACCCTGCTGGGACCGGTCAGCCCTGGCCCCCAGCTTCCCCAGTGACTCGGCTGTGTCCAGGCAGGGCTGCGCGCGATCGAATGCGTGATACGGCCACGGGCCCTCGCCGTGCCAGCAACACGGGTACCTCTTCCTGAAGCCAAAGCTCTGAGACTGTGTCCATCACCTTGGTGATATTTTGGCCTGAAATGAAATAAATAGCAGCTTAATTTTCCTGCCTGCAAGGAGCTGTTTAATATCAGTCTCCAGTGGCTGTGCAGGAAAAGAGTGGGTTTCTTCTAGATGGTCACGGTGTTGGGAAGGCCTCAGCTACCTTTTACGCTAATTGGCAGTAAAGTGTTTAGAAGTATTTGTTAGTGTTTAATTATTTAGAAATCTCCTAATGGCTTAAATATCATTTTGAGAAGTTATAAATATTTTCCGCCTTGTCCAGCCCGAGAGCTGCTGCCTGGAAGGCCTCAGCGCGGATCTATTTACGGCTGCCAGCTGGTCACAGCATTATGTACAGCTGCTGATGCTCCGGTCCCTTCGATGTTCCCAGCACGGAATGGGCTTCGTTTTCACAGCCTGGGGAAAGTTTCTCTTTATCATATTCGTTTTACTGATATAGAGGTCTTAAAGAGGATTCTCACAGAGATCAGGACATTAAAATACCTAACTAATCCCAGTTAAGTTAATTGTTTTCATACTAACTAAGGGCCATTCGTGTAGGGTAAGGCCCCTTTACGTTGTTTTGGTAATGTAACTGTGACTTAACATGGAAATTACATTTAAGAGGAAGTAGAAGCAGTTTAAAGCCAAGTTGCTGGTGTAGAGAAAACAGGAATCTGACTCCGAGGCTCTGAAGCAGTAATCATGTTAAATATTTCAAGATTACCTCAGTGACTGCCATGTCAGTAGGCAGGGGGGAACTTACCTAAACCCATCATTTCTCTCCCCTTCCCTACGTTAGAATTCAGAACATTTATTTTATCAGCTTATATCGGCCTAGATTTTTTTTCTTCTAATTTCCTCTGTAGAATGCTGAACTCCACACAGGTTATTTTGGTGTCATCAAATTGTTCGCCTCTTAAAAGAGAATAGCTTCAGCTTTCCCAAAAAGCCTTGTGCCCACAGAGGCATAGCCTGCCATTCAGCAGCAAGCTGGGGCTGATTTTTAGCATTCTCCGCTCCGTTCTTTTCAGTGCCCTTATTGCTGCTGAGCCTCACGATCTCGCTGTGTTCACGCTAGCTCGTGTTTTGTTAGAGCCCCGTCTCCCAGCGTTCGCTGATGATATTGGCACCTCAGCTTTTGCTAAAATGGAAAAGGTGAAAGAAAAAGGGAGCAAAAGAAATCAGCTCTTATACAGAGAGAGAACCAACGCAACCCACAGGGTCTGGATTACCCGCTGGAAGCCATAAAACATTGCCTCCTCCAGCAGCCAGGGACTAACGGATCAGAGCGGCTTTGGTTTTTGACGGGAAGAATCACGGCAGAGTCGGTGGTTGCTGGTGGAGCAGGAACCCAAAGCCATCCCTCAGCTGTGCTTACTGCCCCTGCCTGGCTACCCAGCAGCATTTATTTGCTGTGTTTCGATGCCCGTGACCTCCCAAGGGTGAAGCTGCTTTTACCAAAGCGATGACAGGCGCATGCACGTTACAGGTACGCAGGCGGCTCCGAGGTGACAGGTACAGAAGCGACAAGATTTTTCTAGTAAACCTCAGAAAGGTGTGATTTACGCACCTCTCAGCATTTGCTGTGAAATTGATAGTCACATATGGCCAAAGGGTCTGGAACCGTACGGGTTTCACAGTCCGTGTATTTTCCCTAAGGAAAAGGCCTAAGTAAGTTAGCAAGTCGTGGCATTTGTGTCTGATATATTAAATGGAGCTTGAATAATTAAAAATGTGGTGGTTTATCCTGCTTCAAATTTATTTTTGATTTTCACTGTTTTATTCAAAAGGAAGGCATAGAAATAGCAACCGTGAGCTTGAAACCAGAGCTGTAACAGGGACTTGTTATAGAGGTGTTTTACAGAGTATTTCCAGCTACAGCTGCGTGCTCTGAAGCTGGCGGTGTAACGAGCAGTGTGCTGCTCTTCAAATAACCCTTTTGATTATCTTGTAGGTTTTTTCCCTAACTTTGAGTCCCAGTGAATCGTTGTCAGCTTTAGCTGGGCAAGAGAGAGAAAGAAAATAGTATTTCCCTGCCCGGGTAAGGGAGGCTGGCGGTGGGGAGGTCAGAGGGAGTGCAGAAATCCTTTCGCTGGTGCCTCGTGGGAGCACGTCAAGGAGCAGAGCGGCGGCCAGGGTGGAAACTGATGGTTGAGACCCATTTCCCACGCTGGATGGCATTGAATCGCTCCATTGCCCCGAGGCCCTGAGGCGGACAGACGCATAACTGTAATTAGAAGAAAAGGAAAGGTTGATTATGGTACCAGGGCTTGTTCTCTTGGCAGGGCAGGTGAGGGGAGCTCCGATTAATGATGGTAGCAGCTACACTTCTGCCCCTGTCAAGCACTGCTAGGCACAGGCGCGTGCATCTCTTTCCCCAGCAGTGCTGACCATCGGTGAGAAGAGGCACGGCCTCTTCCACGCGCCGTGTGTGCGGCGGAGGGAAGGATACAGAGCAGCGGTTGCTCTCAGGAGCAAACACAGAATGAACAAGTGGCAAAACACTACCGTGCTGTTGAAAGCCAAAACTAGATAGACGTGATGCAGTGTGGCCCAGGGGTCTGCTCTCTTGGCAGGACATCCCCAGTCTGCAGACAAAATAGCCTTGGTGGAGAAGCGGAAGATTGTAGTGTGCAAGTTAACGCATCAAAAGGCCAGCAAGAGAATAATTCACTTCCACCTTGCTGCGGAGGACGAGCAGCGGTGAAAGCCGCGCGCTGTTCGCAAGCGTTTTTTGTTGCTGTTTTTAACTGGGCCCCCAGGTCAGAGCCAGCACCTCGGCGGCGCTCCAGCTGCGGCCATCTCCCGCCGAACCAAGCGCTGGATTAGCTTGTCCTGATAAACTGGAGCCGGTGCCCTGTGAGAAGTCTTTCCTGAAGTACTTTGCTACCCCGTAGTAGGGTGGCAGATGTGTGAATCAGGCCCCAGAGCTGGCAGAGCACTGTTTTTCTCATGGCTTTTGGTGGCAAGTGCGGAAGTGTTAAGGCAAGCCAGCACTGGGCTGGGAGCACAGTCAAGCCCAGGTGAAGGGAAACTGGGAAGTGTACTGGATATTGGTTCATTCAGAGTATGTATGGGCTGCACTGCTGACTTCTAAACACTTGCCCTAAAAATTACTTCTTTTGTGGACGCAGCTCTTGAGGAACGTACTTGTTTTATAAATGAATTCTGTTTGGCTGCTGCATCTTTCTAGGAAGAGTCAGTTATTGAGTCAGCTCTTAGAGACTTGCTGTTCTTGGTCTTTTGTGGCTCGATCACTGTTCGAGTAGTTCAGGGTAAATAAAGTCTTTTCTTTCTCTAAAATGTGCTAAGAAAAAACGTTTATGTTAGAGAAGTAAGGGTGCTGTATATATGTGTGTTTGTACCTTTACTTCAACAGGTGAAACAGCCAGGATAAATCCCATTGGGATGAAGGTATTCCTTGTGAGCATTTGTTTTTCCCTCCTTGGTTTCACTCCTGGAGAAAAAGCAGCAGTTCTCCTGCGCCAGACTGTGTCCCAGTCCCCTGTACATCTTGTAACGCTGCTTTTCTCTTTTCCAGGGCAATCCCTACATGTGCAATAATGAATGTGATGCCAGTACCCAGGAACTGGCTCATCCTCCAGAGCTGATGTTCGATCTTGAAGGAAGACATCCCTCCACGTTTTGGCAGTCCACGACTTGGAAGGATTATCCAAAGCCTCTTCATGTTAATATTACGCTCTCCTGGAACAAAACCATTGAGCTGACAGATAACATAGTTATCACGTTTGAATCTGGCCGTCCAGACCAAATGATCCTGGAGAAATCGCTCGACTATGGACGAACATGGCAGCCCTACCAGTACTATGCCACGGACTGCTTAGATGCTTTCCATATGGATCCAAAATCGGTGAGGGATTTATCGCAGCACACAGTCCTAGAAATCATTTGCACAGAGGAATACTCTACTGGGTACATGACAAATAATAAAATAATCCACTTTGAAATCAAAGATAGATTTGCTTTTTTTGCTGGACCTCGGCTTCATAACATGGCCTCTCTTTATGGCCAGCTTGACACAACCAAGAAGTTAAGAGATTTCTTTACTGTCACGGATCTGAGGATAAGACTGCTCAGGCCAGGAACTGGAGAAATCTATGTAGATGAGCAACACCTGGCACGCTACTTTTATGCAATTTCGGACATAAGGGTGTACGGAAGGTAAGAGAATATATACCTTTAGAAACTGGCATGTACGTTTGGGTTTAGAGGTTATTCAAGATCGTTTATGTCCCCAGACATGACGACGTTTTCAGCCAAGACACGTTCATTGGAAATCTGGCCGTTGTTGTCTGCTTGTGGTCAGACGAGAAGTTTCTGACTCAGTTCACTGTCACTAGCCCTAGGTCTCACGAACAGGATAATACTAACGGTTCCTTATGTTGGTTCAGCCTGGCGTTAGGACATTTTCTGCTTTTTTGCAGTTGGAGCCTCATCTGGTGGCAGTTAACTGAGAAAAGTGATTCTGTTTTATCACTGGGCTTTTCCAGGCCTTTAATGTAAGCTGTGATTGACACAGCGGCCCTCGCGCGGAGCCTTCCCACTAGGCCCGGCCATGAACCGCCTGCAAACAAGGAAGGCGGCAGAGATTAAAGTCCATTTCTTGTACTTTAATTAGCTCTGAAATGCAGTGAGGTTGAAGTAAAATGGAGAAAAATAAGAGTGTTTTGGAGAGAGTGATTTGAATATAACAAAGATGATTGCTCAGCGGGGTTCAAGACAAATAGTCCCTCTGGGGCAAGCAGTGGCTGGTAGCAGGTGCCGTAGTCCCAAAAATAATAACTGTGCAATGATATTCCTGTTGGGAAATTTCTTGTCCAACCTAAACTAGCAATTAACCGATGACCTCAGGCAGGAAGGTGATACCCCTTACATCTGTCTTGGGTGCCAGTTTGTTCAGAGGGAATCAATGGGACCTTCTCTGCTGGCAATACACTCCCCTCTCTCATGTACCTTCTCCTTCTTGTTTCTTCTGTAAAGAGTTCAAATCTTCCTTTTTTAAAAGCTCTTTTTTTTTTTTCTTTTTAAGAGAAGCTAAGTATCAAAATGAACAGAAAAGCTAATGTATCTTGGAAGGCCAGGGCATTTTTTGCAGATGCAAAACTGAGTGAAAAAAAAAATAGAGACAGTGATTACATAAAGTACTGGTGACTGTATTTTTATTAGTCTTGTAGTGAGTTTGCCATTTTCTAACTCTTTTATACAAGCCTTTCATGTTCATAAGCATTTCCATATTGCAAAAATCGACACATAAAATGAAAACAGAATGAAATTACTGTGGTGTGATCTATTGAAAAATACTCCTCTCGCTTTATATCAAGGACGAACTGATGCCACATGCGGATTTGAATGCACAAGCGCTTCTGCAGTGCTGATATATTTTTGTGTGACATCAAAATAGGACCGTAGATTTAGCATGTCGTTATAATCTTCTGTGTTCTCATCAGATACGTACGCGTACATACAGAAAGGTGCTGTTTGAATTAGTTCATTAACAATAGCCTCGGGATGTTAAAAATAGCACATATGTTCTATTTAACGCATATCTGTTCTCCGTCGGGCCCTGCATGGGTTAGCTATACAGAGGGATGGATCAAAGTTATCAAAGCTCGGGATTTGAAGGTCCTTACGCTGTAAGGAAAAGCTGCTCCCCGTCTGAAAACCCATTTGGAGCTTAGTCTGACTTCAGTTAGGCTATCGGTGCTTTATCAAAGAAAGCGTGGGAAGGATTAGACAAGAGTGTATTGCATGCAAATCAGAACCAGAAATCTCCGCGCGCATCTGGGGCACGGCGATCTTGTGAAAAATTATCTGTGAAAATGAAGCTTGTACAGAGAACTTATCTGATGCTGCTGCTTGTTGTGGAAACGCTGCAGTAATTGGACACATGCTTTAAGAGGAATATCAGATGTGTAATAGCATCTCGCTAGATTAGATTCATGTGAATCCTTATCACTCTTTGCTAATGAGAAGAAGAGCTCTCCAGGGATTCGGTGGCCTTTTCTTCGAGCTGTGGCGAGCCCTCCTTGTGAAGGACTTTATGGGCTTGCTTTCTGCCACGAGCTGCGGGGCTGCAGCACGCTGATTGCTAAGTCCTACCCAAGGGAATTCGCAGCAGGCCCACTGTCACCGGCCTTTCGGTGGGTTTGGTCTCCTACCACGAACTTCTCGGGGCCTCCCGGAGAGTCTCAACATCAGCATTATGGTCGCGTGCCCGGGCGTGCCCCGAGCCTGGGAACACTGTGGAGGGGAGCGAGAGTCCTCAGAGGACTGGGAAATTAACTAGAATGAATTAAAAGTTAACTGGAAATTTACAATTTTTTTTTTCCTACAATGTTTCTTGTTCTGGGCTTTGCGAGCTGGATATTTCTGTACATTCAGTAAAACTCGACTAGACTGTTCCGTGAGGCCGAGGTACAAAGGGATGTCACCAGGGAGCTTGACGTGTGGCGGATGAGTGATGCCGGCAGACACGTTATAACGCTAATTCTTTTACTGGAAGAAGTAACCTGTAGGTTAGATGTAGTTGAAGCCATCAACACTCATAACAGCGTATTTCTAAAGGCAGCATATAGTGTAATTTGCGTCGCGCTGTGTTTTAAGGACCAGTGGCAGTGCAAAGCACCCGTGTTAAAGCTGCCGCGTTTGATGTACAAGGCGCTGGCCTGGTTAATGCTTCACAAGGAATTACCGGTGAGAGATTTGGCCGCGCGGCGTAGGGTTTGTTTAGCCATTGCTTTGCAGTTTGGTGTGAAATCAGCCTGATGTCTGTTGCGTTAGAGATGAAAGCCTGCGCGCTCGCCGTGAGCGCCTTACCTCCGCTGTTACCACCTGTTTATTCATCTCCAATTTGCCGCTTGCATTGTGTGTTGATTAAGGTGATGAAAAAAAGGAAACATGGCCGTTAGCAGTTTCAGCAACCCCATTGTGCTCACGTTATTCAAGAAACCTAATAATCCACGTGAACTAATTCTGACTTGGACGGTCTGCTTCACTAAATCAGGGTGGTTTTTTCTAGTGAATAATGGACGATGCAGCGTGCCAGTACTTTAATTAAAGAGAGCCTCTCTTAGTCTTGATCTCGTTTTAATTTACAGGGTAATACTACAATAATATCACTAATGGAAGGTACATTAAAGGGCATCAAGTAGCATTAACTGTATTAAATTATGGCACTTGTGTTAATTAACTGCTGAAGCAAGATGGTCCTAATGGCTAGAAAGGTCGACGAACGCATAAATAAAGTCTTCTGGGATGGGAAGCTCGGAAGGAGCAGACGTTTTTCCCAACATCTGGCCTGGCAGCGGAGAGTCGGCGGGTGTCCTGCCTGGTAACCAGGGAAGGTTTCTGGCCTCTGCCCGTCCTCGATTCCGCGTGAGGGACAGTCCCAGCAGGAAGCTGTGGGGCACCGCTCCTTTTTTGCCTTTTTCTGTTTTGGTAGAAGGTCACTCAAATGCTGAGAACAATTCCTTTGAAGTCGAGCAAAAGGCTCCTTGCAGATTTTGAATCGAGTCGCTAAGGTTTGATTGTGTTCATTCCACAGTATTTTTGATTTAGCTGTTACATTGTCAGTGATGACTGCATTTATACACTGGAAATTAACTGTAATTTGGGATGCTGGTAAAAAACCATGGCCCCGGTGGGTGACAGAGTGATGAGCTGGCTGAAACAAAGGATCTTACTGCTTTTGGGTGATTAGGTTTTGATGGAAGAGCCACCAGTTCCCTTCTGCCACCAGAATATCCAGCCGCTGTACAATGTTATTTAGCCCTTTGGAATTTATTTTTATACCCTTCTCTCCTTGAAGCTTCTGTATTTAAGCCCCAGGGCGTTCTGACCCATTCTCAGCTGCGGTTGCAGTTCCAGCAGCAACAGAAACCTCTGACTGGCAGTATGCAAGTGGAAAGTACCCTGTTTTAACAGTTCCTTGCTCTCACACTCTCTCTTCTACATTTAAATCCATCTCAGAATCTGTATGAATTACGCTGAAGAAAGGCACACTTGCTGCTTAGGGGTTTGGGGCTTTTTTGTCTTTTTGGGCAGCCTGCCCCCCCTGCCTGCTGCGGTACTGGGGACGGCGGGCGCCCGTCCTCCTGGGAAGGGTGGGTTTGGTTTTGTTTCGAACAGAAAATGTTTTCCTTAGCGTGCTGCTCAGAACCAGGCCGTCGGTATGAGGACATGTAGGCTTCAAGCTTTTAAGGAGACAGCTGAATACCGTTCTTGTTCCCGGTATTTATTTACCATACTTGAATACTCTTTGTTTTACGAGAACACTTGCAGAAGCAGCTTGTTCTCCCTTGAGATTTTCACTAATATTTGGAGGGAATCTAGCAGTTTCTCCAATTAAATTATGAACTCATTAGAGAACAGGGAAGAAAAAGAAATGTATGTATTTAAGAGCATGTCAATTTAACTCCCAAGTGCAATTAGCTTTTTAAATCTGTCTACTGTAATATGTCACTAAGGAAAAGAGTCCTTCATTTTCTGTAAACAGATCTAGGATCGTCAGGAACTCAGATAATTAAATGGTCACCGTGTTTACTGACACGTGAGCCGTCTCCAGCGGTTAACTCCGTGCGGGTGTCCTGGGCGGGTGTTACTCCCTCGATGTCAGACAATACCGGTCTCCACCCTCCGTCCCGGTGACTCAAGTCCTGTCCCTCAGCGCACAGCAGTCTCAGTCTTGTGGGACACCAGAGTCTGGACGGCTGACTAAGTCTAATTCTGCTCTACGCTCCTGCACCAGTGGGTGTAAATCGCGGGGTTTCACTTGCCACCTTTGCTCATTAGCATTTGATCAGCTTTTCTTGGCTCCTTTTGCAAGATGTCAAGTGTTTCCATACCGCCTTCCCCAGCTGTCTTTCAAGGAAGCTCAGGATCCGGGTGTTGGAGGAGAGGCACCAGGCCTTTCTGTGGTATCATTCATTTTACCATTCAGCATTACAGGAGCAGAGATGAAACTCCTGCTGAAAGAAATGAGAATGTTTCTTTCTGTATTACTTTACATGCTGAAAAGCTATCCAAAGAGCCTTTCTGAACAAATGCAGCAATTCCAATATCTTGGAGAAACTTTCTTTCCTTTAAGCTTTTCATTTCAAAAGATTTAAATTTAATGCAAACACTGAAATTTTGGATCCTGGATCACATAGACAAATGATTCCTGGCACAGGGATGTCCTTCAGGTTGACGTTAAAGCTGGAGTGGTACAACATTATCATCTTACAAGTTTAGACATTTCCAACTATTTCACAAGTCAGAGGAACTACCAACTTGTAGGGTTGGGTTTTTTTTCTTTTGTTTTTTTAAATTGGCGTTCTGATCCCTTCCACGGGCACCGGTGTGGATTGCCCGCCGTTCATTTTGTCCGGCTCAGTACCTGGTCGTACGTGCTTGGGGGCTCATTTTTCCGGGTACGCCTCAGCGTGAAGTGCCTCAGAAGGCAGTAGTTGAACCCAGAATATCCACACGCTTTCTCTGGACACAGGTGATGTTTCTATCTCTGTTAAGCATTTTTCTTAGTTGTAATAAATGAGCTGTCGTTCCGCTGTGGTTTAGGGAAATACTTGAAACTAAGAGAGTTAACTTTGCTGCCTTCCCTGTTATTTCCCTCTAGCACAGCGCCAAAGTCAACGCCGTGTATCACTCCTTACACGATGTGAGAAGTATTGAAACGAGAGCAGGCCTTTCACTAGTTTCAGATGCCATCCTGTAAATCAGGATTCATTTCAGTGAAGTTATCTGTATTAAACCAATGAGTTTCAAATGCATTCACATAGGAGGAGTGAGGGAAAACAAGTGATGGAGAGGAAGGGAGGACGGAAGTAAGTAGGCTGTCCCAGCTTCTCTTTAAAAGAAATGAGAAAAAACCCACACTTCTCAGTCTTTTCAGCCATCTTCATATAATGAGGCTGATGTAAAGCAGGGCTGTTCTGCTGTGATGCAGTCACTCAGACACCTGTCAGAAAACTCGAAGTGAATCAGTAAAGGTCGAGGTCTAACAGTCTCATTAGGCAGGGTCTGTGAGAACCTTTCCTCTCCCTCGCTCTTGAGTCCATCCCTGGGGTGGACGGGCCTCAGCAGTTCCCGTGCACGAAGGGAACCGTCGCGGGTCTTACCTGAGCGCAGCAAGTGAGTCGGCACCAAAGATCCTCAGCAAAACACGGCTAAAACGTTTTGTTAACGGGGCTGAACAACAGGCAGGTTTGCAACACCGCTGTGATTCTGTTTTCCTAGAATATCATCTCGTTCATGGGAAAGTAAGAAGAGAGCTACAGCAAGAAATCACAGCGCCGTGAGTGCAGCAGGCAGTAATGCGGTCAGGGAAAAGGAGACCAGGGGTTATGCTGCAGGTCAGTTCCCAAGAGAAAGTCTGGCTGCTGACGCATTCGGGAACGCGTAGCGTTAGCTGCAGCCATTTGCAGGACAGCGGCCTGTGTGCCGGCTGGGTTCGCGGGACATGGTGGAAATGAAAGGAGGCTGAATGCCAAGAGGCATCCTAATGACATCAGGAGGGAGCAGGAACTGGGGAACCTCTTGATACCGCTCCTGTGTGAGACCACCTTGAATTTCTGCAGCACACCGAGTCCTTGGAGCCTTACCGTCTGTCCGTGAGCAGCGTCTGGTTGCTGACACGCTCTTCTTCCAGACTTGTACGCAGGTGGCAATGAGTAAAAAGGAAGGACTGGTACAACTTCTATGCTGGAAATGCTGCCATACTGTGGAGCAACATGAGTGAAGTGTACCTCACTGATGATTATTTTGACATTTCTAGGGTAATGGCCACTGCTTTAAAGTAAGCCTAAAAACAAGCAGAAAGATTGCAGGAAGAGGCTGATAATCCCTGGGTTCATGCTGTGGGTTAGGGCTGCTCAGGCCTCGGGACGTGCTGTGGATATGCAGGACCTGTGGTACGTGCACATGCCCACATCCCCGTGCTGGAGGGCGGTTGTCTAAAGTTAGGCTCTTCCTTTGAACCCTTGAGTCTGAACTCTAACTTTGATGTTTGTGCCAACATCAGTAGCTGTCTGCTTCTTCCTTGTAAACTCCCTGGAAGATCTTGCGATTCTTTTCATTTTCACCCTTAAATCCTTTTCTGTCTCTGTGGGAGCAATACAGCATGTCTTTCGTCTCCGCCGTGCAGCATCCCTGCTTCCACCCTCTCTCATGTGTATTGGCCTGTAATAAGAGCCAGTATCTGATACATTAAGATTTATAAAATACTTTGAAATACACCCAAGAAAGACTGGCAGAGAAGCACAGTGGATTGTTACTCTCTGTCCTCCCCGCCCCATCTCTGATAAAACAGGGATGTGACGGGAGTGCTGGTGCAACAGTTAATGGCAGCAGTGCTGTCCCGACGGCAGAGGGACGCGTGGGTCACGTTTAGCTGCCATCGCTATTGCTGTCACGCTGCTCATTAACAAGCACAAAGATAAAATTTGATTACAATAAGGATCTATACATTGAGATATGCGTCTTCACACTCAGCTAATTAGTTGCCATCGACTGTTTTCACTTTGCGCGGTGACACGCGGTATATAAATCATTACAATATGCTAAATGCAAACGGGTGGTAATAGGGGAACCATCTGCTCACGGTTGGGAAGTTAGCAGAGGAGCGTAGTAAGCTGTACTTCTAATACCGATGCTGAACTCACAGCCCTGAAATACCAAATATCTAAAACCAGCTGCCTCCACTAGCGCCAACGTTACTAATACGTCTCTTACCCTTTTCATTTTCCGAAGCCAGCCACACACGGTAAGAGGTAATTTCGTTCTTCATCATGAACTTGGCTTCAAGGCTAGGGTCTGCAGCAGCGATGTGAACCGCCGTATCTCAGAGCTTGATCTTTTTCTTAGATTGTGTTGAGTGCTTTCGAACAGCCAATAAATAAACAGGCTGCCCACTCTTCCCAGGACGTCTCTTCATCCACAAATATAATTAAACTCTCTTCCTCCCCTACCCCTGCTGCCAGGCCCTTTTTCAGGGATGACATTATTTCATAAGTGACAGATAGTCGGCACGCTGCTGTCTGGTAACGTATTACGCTGGAGACCATCCAAGGGTGCCTTCCATCTAATAACCTGCCGTGCCCTCTGAGCGTCAAAGATCACCACTGCAAAGAGGGATCGGTTATTTTGCCACAGACACCTATTATCCGGGGCGTCACCTACCTTCGTAAGGAGCATCTCTGGATACCCGAGTGACAGAGTAACGCATTGGAAAATTGGCAGTGGGAGCAGGGTGAAGGACTGCCTGCCAAAGCTAAGGCTGTGCCTTCAGGCTGCTCTCCTTGCCCAGGCAGTCATCTCCCGGTCAGGGCCACTACCACGGGGCTGGCGTGCCGGCCCCGTCAGCGATCGAGCGCATCGTCGCTATCAGACAGGTTAATCTCTTCCCGTACTGAATTCCCAGGGCATGGCTCTCGGCGTTAAAGAGGCTGAGGAATTAATTCGGCTCCTGCTGTCTGAACGGCACTTTGTGATTTCACCAAAATCAGATGGCTAGTGCTGCCGTGGCTTTCTTAAGCCACCGCTGGCAGGGGTTGGTGCTTGTTCAGGGGTGACGTCTGGCGTGGCGGTGCCTGATGTAAGGTGTGCTTCCCGGGAAGCACCTGTGGCGGGCCGGTCTGCAGGAGAGCTCGTTAGCCTGGCGCTTCCTCAGCCCCCGGCTGAATTACAGGGTAAGACGCTTGCTCCACGGGGTCTCGGAAACCTGCGGCTTTGTGTAGGTGTGCTGTCCTGCGAAGCTTTCCAAGCTTAAAAAAAAAAAAGAAAACACGTTCCAGGGAGACATTTTTTGTGCTACTGCGTTTTCCTTTGTTGCCTTGCTGAAGCCTGCACCCCTTCGTTGACTCCATTTTGCTTCACGGCGAACACGTGCCGCCTTCAAAACGGGGCGTCCGCGCTGAGAAGGTACCTGGGGGCGTTCACAGGCGGAGCCGGTGCGGTGAGCAGCGCTTTAGAACGCCTCGAAGGCACGGCGCCAGAGCTGGGAATTCGATAAGGCAGGCTTCCCAATTGGATTGCAGCAATGGGCGCAAGTTTTAGGAAGCTCTCATTTGAAATTGCAAGCAGGGGGAAAAACAGGATTCCTTCTCTTTAATTGCATTGGTTTTATTGAGCTGAAGTATCGCTTCGGTTCCCAGAACACTTTATATATATTTTAATGCAAGTTACCAGAGACGGAATGCTGGCAGGACCGTTTATTGTTTCTGACTTGTATTTGGTAAAGCTGATTTCACTCATTTTCCCGCTTAACTCTCCGGTGCATTGAGAATCTTTAGACTTTGGGACGTCATCACAAACACAGTAAATTTAACTTCTCTGGTTTGGAAATGCTCCTGTAGTGCTTTTGTTCAGGGCTGTTGAGGAAAGCCAGGCCGAGCCAGGCGAATGTGACATCTTGCCCAGGAACCTCTGGGAGAGGGAAAATGAAATTCCTTCCCTCAGGAGCTGAGCCTTTAGGTTTTATTTAATGCATGCTGCTAGCGCCCACTGCAACCAATGTCCTGGTCACTGGATGCTTCCCATCTGTTGTTTTGGGGGGAGAGGGAGTGTCATTTGAGAGGTGTGGGGTTTTTTAACCTCACTTGCCTGTATTTTTATAGCCTCATCACGTTTTAATTGGCTCTAGATCTTCTCAGTGTATTTACTGAACTGTGGAATGCGTCTTTGTTACATAGAGCGAGGGATGCTGATCTTGCCATGTAAGCACAACCAGGAATTTACTTGAGAAAAGAAAATAATTTCAAAAAATTTCCATTCCTGTCCCCAGTTGGAGCACAGCAGGTCCCACAGCCTTCTGCACCGCTGGGATCAGGGTGCAGCGGTGGCAGCTGGGACAGGGGACGGAGCTGCAATACAAGGAGGAGTCTGTTTTGGCAGTTTGGGAAATCCCCCTTCCTCCTCCCACACCCTGTGCACATCCAGCTGCTCGTTTCCCACCAGCTTTGCGTCTCGTGGGGCGATCGTCGCTCCTCCAGTTGTATCGCACGGTGAGACGCTGCCCATGTGGCTCGAAGAAGGAATGGAAGCCTTCAGCAGGAACATCTCAATTTACAATGAAAAAATGAACCTATTATTCTTCGTCAATGCAGAAAATTGCTTGTCATTTAACAAGCCTCATTACAGATACTGTGCTCGTGGAACCGTGCCCCTTCCTTTGAATGCCCCCAAAATAATTCTTCCTGCAGGACAGCAGAACAGCGAGGAGCCAGTTAGGTTTTTAATCACTTGTGTCCCATAGGAACTGCAGGCTGCCAGCAAGGGCAGCTCCTTCCCCTCAGCACCACAGGAGAAATTACCAGCTGGGAAGCTGTGGTTCCAAACCGGTGTGTTCCACTTATTAATGAGCTAAGGACCAAACAATCTGAGTGTCATTAACTGCTAATGTTCTGCTACTGAAAATGTTTAACCCAATCCACAAGCCAGAGCTGGGGAAAAAAAAAAAAAAAAAAAGGGTGCCATCCCTCTTTTCCATTTGCTTTTTCCTGAATGGTGAGTGGGGAGTGGAGAAACAGTTGGATGAAAAGTAAAACAACATTTAATTTCTCCTCTACTGTCCATATCTTAAAAGACAGTGTTAACAGCGTAGAGTCCTTACACCCCCAAACCAGTTTGCATCATTTTACCTTCCCAGTGGGCAGACCAGCTGACCACTGCGGGGCTGGTAGCCCTCAACGTGGTGCGTCTGTCTGAGGTTCGTCCCTTCGGGCGGACGAGGGCAGCCGCCTCCGTTCTGACTGGTGCAAATATCTCGTGTTTTAGACTTGATGTCTTAAAAGATACGTGTAGACTCTTGCTTTCTACAGATACAGAGTCGCTCTATTGAGAGATCAGGTTCTGAAACCTCTCGTCATTCCAGTGGCTGCTTTTGGAGGCTGATGCACACTTTGGATTTTGTGGTCTCTGTGTGTTTGGCTGGCCATGCTTCATAGAAGATACATGCTCTACGTGGGAGAGACGCAGGAGAGCGGCACCACCAGATCGACAGAGGGATGTGTGTACCTTGATTCCACAAGCGGGTGAAGTGCGTACTTGTAGCGTGTTCGCTGGTTTCCGCAGCGTGGGTCATCCCCAGGTTTGGAATGTCCAATGCCGCAGCGTTCAGTCTGTCCATGGGCTGGGGAGAGGAGGCACCGGTGCTCTGTCTGCGGGCTCCATGCAAAGAGCATCACATTACGGTTTTGGAGGCATTTGGCATAAAATGAAGCACCTAAAGGTGGTTGAGTGCTCCCTTTTAGAAAAAATAAGGGATTTTGTAAATTTTGAGTGCATTTTATTGTGCCAGGACTTTTGAAAAATCTCTTGCTCGCATTAGGACCACCAAAAAAAGGACTCGCTCCCAGGGAAAAGGTTCTGCGATTTAAAACGGGCTGAGCGTGTGCTGTGAGAGGAGAGAGGCCCGCTGGAGCGCCCTGCAAGTGTTGCTGCAACGGGAACGCCGCTCCCAGAACAGCAACTCCGGTCTCAGTGCCCTGGATGCAGGAGCTTCCCCCTAATCCCTAACACAGAAAAGGCGTGCTTTTTTATCTCCTCACAAGCTTAGCGCGTTTTAAAAGAAACCAGGTTTGAAATGCAGCTGCTCTGACTGTGTTAGGCAAACGGGAAAGGGCAAGAAGTGCCGTGAGGCGTAGGTGAGACTGCACCCGGAGAGACGCAGGCAGCAGCCCAGGGCCCTGGTCCTGGTCCTGGTCCTGGTCCTGGTCCTGGTCCTGCCTCGCGGCTGCAGGAGCAGATGCCAGTGGCACTGAGAGGGGAAGGCTGTTTTGTCACGGAGCTCACAGGCTGCAGTGCCTGCATCTCAAGAGAAGCCTGTTAAAGACTTAAGACTTTTTTTTTCCTTATTTTATCAAGTTCTTTATCTTCAGACGTAGGTCAGCATCTGCAAACCAAGAGATTATCATGAAGGGGTAAAACTGAGAAGCTGAGACAAAACGCAGGAGTGATTTGCGTAGAAAAAAAAAAGGAATAAAAATACTGTATTCTGAAAGTGGCATTCGACGTCTGCTACAAGGAGCTTGGAGAGGTGCCAGAAGCTTGTTCCCTTTGTGATATGATTATATGGCCGCTAAATCATCTGGTTCAGTCAATTGGCTGTGTATCATGATAAATCTGTGGATAGCAGAAACTCCAGAGTTCTGCCCTTTTCCTCTCCTGAGGTTTTCTGCCCAGCATGAAAGCAGAGAATAGCTCTAACTTAAAGTCCTGCGTCACGCTCCCCTCCTGCCTTGTGTGGGTCAGCGGGAGGAGGTGCTGGGCGGCCGTGAGAAGAGATGAGGAGAGACGAGGAGCAGCAGTGGCAGGGACGGGGGGTCAGGACTCCTCTTCAACTTCTCCTCTGCAACTCTCTGTGTCTGAGAGTTCTAGAGATCACAGCACCAAACCATATCAGAAGTAAATAAATACTAACTGCTTCATCCCCAGCGGTGCTGCCTACAAAAATATTTCCTAATGACGTGGCCATTATTCTTTTCTTCTTGTTTTTTTATTTGCATAATTTAGGAGGTTTCTGATAATTTTGCCCAAGTTCATTACGGATGAAGCTCTGTATCATGCAAGAGTTCTTGCTAGGATCCTCTCAGGGCACCTTGGCCCTTCCTGCCCATCAGGTCTTCAGGATAAAGCCCTCCTCCTCTTTTCAATGGACAGCAGGTCTGTCAGTGCGCAAACAAAAGCCGATCCATTTTGAGCAGTGGTCTCCCTAAGTCCATGCCCTGGAGAATGCTTTAACGCAAGGAAACTGTTGTTCACCATCTGACCCTCTATGCCCCAAACAGGATCCTGTTTGGATCTTGCTAGTTCTGTTCCTTGTAATAGAATCACAGAATCTTAAGGTTGGAAGAGACCTCCAAGATCATCAAGTCCAACCGTCAACCCAACACCACCATGTCCACTAAACCATGTCCTGCAGTGCCACCTCTGCACGTTCTTTGAACCCCTCCAGGGATGGTGACCCCACCACTGCCCTGGGCAGCCTGTTCCAGTGCCCGGCCACTCTTCCAGTAAAGAAGTGTTTCCTGGTATCCAACCTAAACCTCCCCTGCTGCAACTTGGGGCCATTTCCTCTCCTCCTGATAAGCTGCTGCTTGAGAAATAGATGCTGCTAGACATCCCTGTATTAATGACTTTTTTCTTCCCAAATGTAGGTTCTTTACCTGCATCTATTAGTTCTCTAGTACTGCTCATAGAGCTATGCATTATATTTATTTTATATATATGCATACATTTTACTGCCAAATTAGCTCAAACATTCTTTGAGCACAGAAGCAGCTTGTACATTTTCCATTGGAGTCTGAGGCTGAGGAAGCCTGCTTGACATTTCATGGAAAACTGAAGTTTGCGTAGGGTTTTAAAAGTGATGTTATGCGAGATGGAATGGCAGAGGTTTGTTCTTCGGTATAAACATATACTGATCGTTTTTGTCAGCAGTATTTCACAATTTGCTTTTCCCTATGAGAGTCTTACATTATTCATAACTTGCAATCTATTCCTTAAATTTTCGGTTATAAGAGTTTCCTGGTGGGGGTCGCAGAATATGAAGGGAAGTATTGATTTGAAACATTTGAAATATAAATGAAGTTGTTTAGTTCTTCTGGTACATGGAATATTATAGTCACTGGATCAGATTCGACCTCCCAGCGTGTCTGTTTTCACAGACAACAAAAACACCTTCCCGACCCCTCGCTGGACACTGCGACTCAGCTCCAGCCTCAGTCGGAGCGTTCCTTGTTCTACCCAGGATTTGGTAAAAACACACATGAATAATAAATGCTGCAGTGCGCTTGAAGGCCAAAAGCAATCGCTGTTTTATTCTAGTCTGACATTAGGTCAGAATCTTGAGACTTTGCTTTGAAACTACCGGTGCGTTGTCACTTAAACCTATGGAATACTATCAAAGCAGCATCGTCAACCCCCTTTCACAGAGAGGGACGTACACGCAGTCTCTTGTCCCGTGTCGGGTGAGTCCGGGGCTAGGGCGAGCGTTAAACCCAGTGGCAGACCTGTTTTGGCACTGGGGTGAAACCAGCCAGGGTTGGAGCTACGGTGACCGGCAGGCGTACATGCAGGTCCGTACGTGTCTCCTGCTCGCTGCTCCGAGGCCAGCGCCAGGAGCCGGGTCTCCTCTCCCTTTCCCCGTCTCCGGTCTAGGAGCTCCTTTCCAGCTGTGTCCGATGAGCGAGTAGCCTTGCCCAGCCCCGGCCACGCACCTCTGAGAAGACCCAGTCGTCCGTCAGGAGTCATACCCACAGACCACCTGTTAATTAACTGCATTCAGATTGTTCTTTGGGGAACGGCCCGTAAATTTGACCCATGATGTCGTCGATCTCAAGCTTTCTAATATTAAAGAGCATTTGTCATTTTCCCTTCTTCGTGTAATTCCACTGACTTCAATAAAACGTAACAAAATGTTTGCAGCATCTAGCCAATTTAGTGGCTTCAGGATAACAATAAGTAGTGTCTAGAATTAAACAGTAATCATGTGGTATTTTTGAAAAAGAAAAGGAGTTTTATCTACGCAAAGTCAGCAGTAGGCAGTGGAGTACAGTAGGTGGAAGAAGAATTGTTTTCCCAAATTACAGATCCGGTTAGCACTTTATTTCCTGAACCGTTCAAAAGATGAGGTGACTCAGTAGCTCTTTTTGAGTCTGAGTTAGCTATAGGATGCTAAGTTGCTTTTGGCGTACTTCAGACTCTGTGCACAGGCACAAACTGCTCACTTCTCATCTTGTATTCTTCAGCAGGAGAATGGATTAATATTTTTAAAGTAGAAATTATTCACAGAAGAAACTTCTGTCAGGGATGGCTAAAAGTATCTTCAGAATTCAACCCACATTGATAAATTTTTGATTTTTTTTTTTGAAAACTCAAAAAAGGTATGCTTTTTCCTCTAGAAATATTTTTTGTTCAAAAAATTGTCAAAAATATTTTCTAGAAAGAGATTTAAAACCTGAAAATAAAACTACGCATTTCATTTGACACAAATGATTCCCCCCCCCCCAGTTTTTTTCAGTTCAGTCAGTGAACTGAAAAATCAATTATTCACACGACTCTACTGGCAAATAATTCTTATCATAATAATTCCAGAGGGAATTATTCTGTGACAAGGAGCTTATATTGTGTGGAATTTAAAAGTTTAAAAATTGAGGCTAGCATGATAAACAATGAGAAATGTTCTGTTCAGTTTTCTGACTTTTCTCTTTCAAATTATGACCTCCAATGGAGATGAAAAACTAAAAGAGAAAAAGGAAAAAAGAGAAACAAAAATGATTTCTGTGTTTTAAAGTGGGTTTGGAGTGTCTGTTTTGGTAATAAGAAGCAGCCAATTCCCAGTTATTTTAGATGGAGCCTAAGCAATTTGAAAATCGGCTCTGATGAAACACAGGAAAACAGCAGAACAAAACCGCTTTTGGAATACTGTGTCAGCTTTGTTTGCTCTGCACAGTTCGGTGATAGTTTATTCACGGATCCCTCCGAACACACTCTAGAATGTAGCCCCACCAGGCTGCCTCGTGCCTTATAATTATCCCTAAATCTCAAGTTCAGCAACGTGATTTTTCGGAACGGGAGCAGTTAGCCTGCCCTGGCAGGGGAGAAGCATCAGAGGGAGGTGCCGGCAGGGAGCAATGGCCGGCGGGGAGCAATGGCCGGGACCCCGGCACACGCCGAGCCGGTGCGGAGCTTCTCTCCCCGGGAACGACGGCAGCGCTGCAGCGGAGTCCTTACGCTCAGGTAACAGCTAGCAGCAAGGTCAGCGATAACGAACAGCAGAGCGCTGCGGGGAAGGGCAGGACACGGTGACCTGGTCAAATGGTGCCCTCAGAGTGCTCGCAGCGATGATGCTTGGGCAGCGGCTTCCGTGCCGACGAGGAGCCAGGCCTACGCCTGAAAAGAGGAGTATTAAGCTAGCTCTCAGAATCAACTGTTCGTTTTGGGCTAGGCTGTGTATTCACCAAAAACACTTTATGTATTTACCATTTCAAAATATCTACAAGAGGACAGGCCACTAAATCGTATGCCCAAAGTTTTCAGGCCTGGATTCTCAGGATTCTCAAAAGAACGGCCTGAATTACATTTCTGCTACATTTCCCGCCCTTCTCCCGGCGGTTTTCCTCAATGTCCACTCAGTGCCTAGACATCTCGTGGTGACACTGAAAATTAAAGTGTGCTTCTGCCAACAGTTCCTTACCTTTCCCCACACATCTCCTGTGAAGCAAGACAGGTGAAAGAAAAGAAATCTGATCTTGAAGTACGTGTCTTTTTAAAGCAGTGAAGGCCTGGGCTTTTCAGGGGCTGTTAGGTTGTGTGTAACTGTACTTACCAACAGAACTTAGCTGGAACGGGAACTCAGCCTTCCTTCTCTGTGTCCTTTGTTGCTGTTTGTGCGTATTGGGGGCACACCTGGAGCAAAAGGTGGCCTGCACGGCCCCGGCCTGCCCAGCCGCGTGTTTTGTGGGAGCCCCCGTGGGCTCTGACGGGGTCAGGCAGCCCACATGAACAATTCTGCTTTGTGTTTGCTCTTCTCTGAGTCATGACTCCTTCTCTTCTTGGAAACAAATCTTTCCCTGTGTGTTTGGAAGGGAGGTGGGAGCCTCCGCAGCGCTTTGCTTGGTGCATGAAGTCCTCTCACAAACTTAACAAGAGGGCTTAAAAGCTGAGCTGATGACAGCAGACACCTATCAGAGGGTGAGCAGGGGAGAAGGCTCCTCACGAAACCCCGATTCCAGCACCTGGAGCAAGGCCTTTCCTGTTACGGACTGCCGCAGGAACGGGACTGAGCTGTTCGTTGCGTTAAAGCTATCAGAGAGGTCCCACTTTTTCAGGAGAAACCTGCTGACCAAGAGCAGGACCCGTACGTGGGATGGGCTGCTCTGCACCTTTCTGTGCCTGCGTGCGGGGATCCTGCCCCAACGGGGGGTCGATGTGAAGGGGCCGTGGTGGCCGCCTGCCTCTGCGCCCCAGTTCGGGCCTGCATTGACTGCTCCTCCCGGGAGCACGGCTCGGGGCAGTGCAGGGCGTGTTTCCTCTCCCGTCACAGCCCACAGCCCGCTCTTCCGCACGTACCGGCCCTGCTGCGGGCACGTTCCAGCCTTTAAATGAGTCCATAGGAGGTCTCCTAAACAGAAATGCTTTAAAATCTTTTGAAAAGAGCAGCAGATGTACCGCTTGACAGAACTGGTTTCCCTGGTGTCTAATTCTGCGCGCAGCATGGATATTTTTGTGCTGCTTTTCTCTATTATAGTTCTCAAAAAGTTATTGAAATCAGTATGAAATTAACCTTGCTTGTTTCTCATATAGCAAAAACGTGGCTCCCCCGACAATGGCTCATGAAAACACTTTGTTCCCTACTGTGACGTGATAGGTGCTACACTCCGAGCCTTTCTCTGAGCTTAAAGTAAAGGTACTTCTGCGTCAGCCAGACCAACATTCGTCGTGGACACAGATTTGTAACAGCTCCCTTGGGCTATTGCCGCATGCGAGAATAAAATTTTTCCCACTGCAGACAGTTAAGTCAGATTTTTACATGTTACTGTAAGCGTGTTCACTTGGATGGTGATTTAATGACTGCAATTTTAGACCTCCCACACAACAAATTGTTCCTTTGCAGCGTTGTGCTGGGAAAAAGAATTCAGGGTACCAGCTGGCAGCTGATACGGTGAAACACCACTTACAAATAAAGAGAGGAAGCTTGGTGCAGTCGCTAGCATCTCAGAGCAGCTTTCTTGGGATTGCTGCTGAGCAGATGTAACACTGGTATTAATTAAATTAAACCTAGAAAAATTGGCCTCACAATAAACTTAAACGTGGTGATGCACATTACCACAGTGCCAGGAATTTGAAATCTAGTGTTCGGATTTCTATCAGGAGAAAAGAGAAGAGGCAGTGACTCCTAAAGACTTTTAAACTTTTTGTTTTTAAATTTGTAAGCTATGAAGCTCTGCAGTGATGTACTGCCGCACCTTTCAGCTGAGGTTTGTGTGTCACGTTCATAACGATCTAGCAGGTCACGGTACAGACTTCTGCGGTTGTGTAATCCGGTGGTTCGATGCTGCCTGGTGGTGTTACGGTGAGGAAAATAAAAGCTGCGTCTCGGGTATGTGTTGGTGTGTGTTGACTGGCTGATAACGACTGACTGCCCCGTGGACGGGTGGCAAACTAATTCTGGCTAAGCAGGACGTTGGAGAGCAGCAAAAAAAATTTTATAAACTTTGCTTCTTTAATACCCTGATGGCCATGAGCAGTAGCCAAGTCTCACCAGCATGCTCCGTAACCTTTTTGTGCCGTCGGACAGGCGCGGACAAGGTGGTGCCAAACAGATTGCGTTACTCCGGCTGGTGGAGGGAGAGCTGCGTTCTCGTCCCGGTAGCCCTTCTCTCTCTGATGTATAGCAGCACAAGCAGCTGAGATGCTTTGGTTTTCACCCTCTCCTAGTTCTTCTTGATATTTAGAAGAAGCCGATGAAAACACGTGTGATACATGACAACAGCTCAGAACACCTAAACTGTGTAGGACCTCTGCAACACACATGCTTCCCGCTCTCCCATCCCATCAGTGTACGCAAGAGGTGGGTTGTTGCGTGGAGCAAGATGAGAGCAAGTGAGTCCAGTGAAAAGAAGGAAATTTCTAGCAGGAGAGAAGGGCAAACAGGGACTAATCGTAACACTAACCTGCCGCTTTTTCACCATTCTTCAGCAGCAGTCTGGGAACCTACCAAAACAACCGCTAGTGTTAAACGATCGGTTGGTAGCACTGGAAGAAACCATCACTGTTCATCTTCACCTTAGCGAGAGATTTTGCATCCTCTCTGGGAGACACATGGCTGCCATGGTCCCCAGTTTCGGCACCCTTCAGGTAGATAATAAAAGCTTCCTGTTTCTGAGGTTAAAGATCACAGCGACGCAGATGCGTGTGGGCAGTGTGAAATACCAGATCCTGCCTTCCCAGCAGTCGTGTCCCTCAAAGCACATCGCACCTGGGTTCCTTATCCCCCACTGACGCCCCGTTTCTGTCCCGTGCTTCTTCAAGATCTCAGGCCTGCCACTTAAAATGATAAAAAGATTATCTGCCATTGTCTAAAAATACAGCCCCGAGCCTAGGATAATGTGAATGAAAGCCGGAAACAAACGAGGCCGCGTTTCAGAGAGTGTGAACTAACATAATTGCATTGATTCTAGTGGAGCCAGATGGATTTACATCAGCTAAGAATCTGGCAAACTGTGTTCATGGGTGAAATTATTTGCAGAATATGCTGCTGGCAAACTCTAGCAGATTTTGTAGCCGCTGTCTTTATTGACACATTTCCATGAAAACTAATATCTCTGAAGAAAAAGCAAAAATGAGTATTTGGGAAGGAGATGGAAGTTGGTTCTCTACAGCAGCTACCAGCAGCGATATTTTCAGACAGATTTATTTCAGCTTTAACACTTAGAGAATGTGCGATGAAAATCAGAAATAGCATTTGGCCATTCCACTTGGCTAGGTGTATCGAAGCACTTAATATTAAGGATGGGTATTTTTTAATGTGGTAAACTGGGATAACTTGGATTCAGAATTAGCTGTTCTGTTCTGCTAGGTAATAAGCATCGTTGGATTATTTTGAGACTTTGGACCTAAGAGACGGAAGTAAGCCTGAAAATTTTCAGATCTGTTGGTCTGTAACGTTTTTTATCCAGCCAAGAAATCAGAACAGTTTCAAGCTCTTCAATACTGAGGTGTTTGTAAGAGGTTTAATGGGTTCCTGCCTCCCCCTTTCTGTGTTTGAGTTCCGAGTGTTGCTGATCGAGCCTGGAAACATTTTCAGTTGCCTCTTTGTTTGGAAGGATGTCATCCTGTAAACTACTGCATTTCCCAAATGCTTACAGTCTATTTGGCAAGGTAAGGTTGCTTGTGGCCCTCTCTCTGGAAGGGGCAGAGGGAAAGGAGCGCCGAAGCCGGAGGGACCTACTTCCCATTTCAATAATGGGAATATATAGAAATATTTACTAGTGTGTGACCACAATAAATCTTATTGATATGTTAATATTTAAATTTGGCGCGTTGAACTCTCATCGTCAGGCTGGCTTCCTGCAAACAGTGAGCAGTTCCATGCCCTGCACGCTTTCGGTTTGTCTTGGAAAGTCCTCGCTCCTGTGGGAAAGGGAATTACGCTGCCCTTTTTGACTTTGTTTTCTTTTTTAATTTCAAGCTCTCCAAACTGCTTGGAAGTAGGCCACTGAGAAAGCAAAGCAAACATGCTCTCTGTGCCTGGCTTTTGCTGTTCCCCACTAGACAGATTATATTCAGCTGAGGGAGGATAAGAAGCTATTTTCCCCAATTTTCCATACCGCCTGTAGGAATCTAATTCAATTTCCTCCCAAATTTAGCAGCGAGAACCGAACAGTAAAGAATAAAGTTGAAGAGGCTTCTGTAAATCTCTGGATTCTAAGGTACTGAGGTGCAGCAGGATTACTGAGCGCAGGTTAAACTTCTTTTTGAGCCACAAAGCTACTTACAGACTTAAGAAGCTTAAAAACCTGATCCAACTTTAGTCCTTGCTTTGCAAATGAAAGAATAATGCATCTACCTATACAAAGTTCCAGTTGTTATTTTTGCATTTTTTTATCCGTTGTTATTATTGAGATAGCCCCATGCCACAAAGGAATCTTTTTTTCCGGTGGGAGATTATGATGTGTTAGATAAATTCAGGGAAAGGGACAGGGGAAAACACTGGTGACCAAGTGCGTTTCCAGAAATAAACAAATGAAAGAAAGGACTCCCATTTCAGTACTCACGCTGCAGTGCCTACCAGCAGACCACAGGGGTCTTATTCATAACTTCCAGAAAATGATGTCGTGCCTTTTTTTGGACTTGGATTCCGTAGAGCAACGTGGACCTGAGGTATTCATATGGCTCAAAAAACACTGAATGAAAATCAGAATTTACTTTTCTGCTTCCCGTGAGCTGGAACGTTTGTTCAGCAGACCTACTTGCAGCCAGCAACCCGGGCCATTTCCTGATTGCCAACTGTCCGTGGTTGTTTTGACCCGTTTAGCTCAGAACTTCCTCAGATGGGTAGTCCCCACAGTGAGCCCTGGTAGCCTAGATCGCAGTAATTATCTCGTTACCTCTTTTGTGCATGCGTTCTCACTGTCTGTTCCATCCTTGCAGAAATAAATTGGCCAGCAATCATTTTATTTCTTCAGAATAGTGTTCTTTATACTTGTTTGCATCCCCACAAAATCAGCTTCAATGGGAAGGCTGTGTGTAGACATCTAGTAAGCTTTGGAAATTAAGATAAGGACCAGCATACTTTGGTTTTTTGAGGGCACATGGGAAAATCCTATGATATAAAGGAAATGAGTAATAATATTCAGCAGACATGGGATGCTTCTGAGACTGTGAGCCTCTGTGACAAGAGGTTCCACTTGGTAGAGAGATTTAAGGGAAAAACAGAGTTTTTACCTAAGTATTTTTGTGATGTTCACCTTGTACACTCAATGGTACAAGAGTTTTGTCACTTACCTGTACAGTTTCTCAAGTTATGATGAATTTGTCTCACAAAGTGTCAAAAATTAAAAAAAAAAAGACGTAAAACCTGAAAAATTAATGATTCAGATGCAAAGCTGGTTTTATTATGAAGATTTCATGGTATATTTTAAAGGTGCTTCGATTTTAACTTTCACTTGCTCAGCCTACATCTCCTCCTCCTTCACGGCTGAAAAATGTATTTGCAACGTGGAATTTCCATCTTTCTCTACATTGTATTAGAAAACTAAACCTCGCTGGTGGAGCTGCCTCAAGGTCGTTAGCCAGCGTGAGAGGCGTAACGTAGATGACAGCCTTAACACGTTTGATGTCGTGCGAAAGACGGCCGAGCCCTTCAGGACGGCTGTAACAAGGCCCTGGAAGTGGTCGCCGGCACTGGGGAGCTGACGAAAGCAGTGCTTCAGAACGCCCAATTAAAGCAGCGCGCGGATGGCGTTTTTCGTTGCGTGGGCAGTCGTGTGAGGAGCAAACCTGCCGACTCCTCTGCAAGTCCAGGCTTCGCTTACCTGGGAGCTGACTCGTGGCCTGGAAAAGCGAAGAATCCATGCAGAGGGCTTAGGAGTTGGTTTGAAGTTGATTTTCTAAACTTTGGCGATGACCTAGAATGATCCAAAGATGTATCTAAGTGAGGAGCATATGGCTAGTCTTTAAAAATGTATCAAAGAGCTTCTCCTGTCTTTCCTCCCCACGAGTGATCTCTTCAACATACGCCATCCCCTCGTGCGCCCCCCAGTCTGTTGGATGGCTCTGGCACACGGGAGCACCGCGCTATTAGCGATCACCTTCGTGGCATTTACAGCGTTTTAATGTCGCTCGTCTGTGAGTAAACAGTCTGCGAGGAACGCAGCGCTCCCGGGGCTCCTACTCCCACGCCAGCAGCACAGCTCCCTCAACGCGCCGGCGTGCTTCCTGCGCCTTACGTAACTGCCAAAAATACCGCTTCCGTGGCTTTGTGACAAAATAATGAGTCTGTCAAAGATGAGCAGTCAGAAAGACAAAATCGTTCTCCTGCACAATTAGAGTTCATCGCGTCGGACGGCAATATCAATCTCCAGCGATTCAAAATTGAATTTGCACGTTGGAGGGAAGGGTGTTCTTGCACGTGCTGTAGCCAGGCTGCTTAGCAGGAAACGTCCTCGCAGGCTGAACCGGAAAGGTGGATATCATGTGGACACATCGGGATGGAAGTTTCCAAATGCAGACAGGCGTTGTGGGGATGTGGCGTCCACCAGCACAGGCTCAGCACACACAGAAGTGGAAGCAGTTTTTTTAGGTTTTCAGAAATCCTCCATTCTTATACATGTGGTCAAAGTGACCACATTCTTCTAACGGAAGCATCTGCAAGGGCTGTAGGAAATTTTGCATTTAGTGTGCTTTGTAGGTAAATCTCATCAAGCCTTTTGTTGCCATCTCAGATTTAAAGCAGTAACAGGAACAGCCTTTCAAAGTTTAAAGAAATGACCTGGGATTTTCCGTAATAATTTATCATCATTGATATTCACGTAAGGTAACGGAAGATTTCCTTACCTCTGGAGCAGAAAAGAAAGGTAGTCTGCCTTAAAACAAGAGATGAGACGGAGGAAGGACTCTGAGCTCGGGCAGTGTTCCGTAGGAGGCTGATGTCCGTGTCCTGACAGCGGTCTGGTAGAAGCCCAAGTCGGCTGCCAGCTTGCGGTGCCCAGCTGATTCACCGTTACCTGACGTGCCTGAGGTCCCGGCTCCGCTCCGTTGTGTACACCCTGCTCTCAGTCCAGTATCTCCCAGCGCAAGAGTGGTGCTCTTGTGGTCTGTCTGGATGGTACTTTTACCTAAACAGCCTCCTTTCTGTAACCTTAAATACTGCCATTTTCCTTACTGGTTATCCCGCAAATAGAAGTAGCTTTTTATTGTACTCTGGTCGTCTCTCAGCCCCGCTGCGCACGTTTACCTCTTTCATTCAGCCAGCGAAGCCTGTCCCTCAAGCACAATAGGCATTCCTCTTCTCCGAGATCGTCTGTACGTACGCTCCGATGGGGTCCCTGGGACAGATTGCCCAATTCCTAGTGCAGCCTTCCTACAAACCAGAGGTACACAAAATATTATTTCCCTGTTTCAGTAAAAATGTCTCTCCACATGCAACACGAAATTTGGGATTGGCTTGTTTTTCCCCAGACACCGTACCCACCAACTTATGTTCGGTTTGCTTTCCACGGATGCTTTTTGTTCTCTCTCCGTTTCAGCCCTGTCTGCGTTTTGCACTCATTCTGTGTTCAGCTACGTCCTTGATTTGCTGTGGGAATCATGATTAATGTCTCGGAGATCTGTGAGGTGACCTCAGCGAAAAATCGGTGCAAGTGTGAGGAGAACCAGAGCCTCTTGGTTCAATGCTCTGAATGTCTTTTTTTCTGCTTACGCCTCTGCTCTTTTACTCCCTGTGTACAGTTAATGACAGCAACCAGAACTGCAGCTTAATCTCTTCAGATTTCATTAGTCTACAGATTTTTTCATACTTGTGTAACACTAATGATCATAGGCCAAACCCAACTTTTCTGTTGCCTGTACACTAAGAAGGCAAATGGGTTTTGCCACATGTTGTCTGACCTTTTGTGGTTTGGGGTTTTTTTTTTGTTTTATTTTTTTTTTAAACATTTCTTTTTGTGCCCACTTTAACTAGCTCTCATTAACTCTACATTTGACATTTTTAATATAAATGTATTTTTCTACCTTGATCTTTGATCTTTAGCTAGTCTTGTAGAAAACCGCAGTGACCACATTTGTTCCTTGCGTTCTTCTCCTTGGAAATCGTACGCAGCCAAGTTTGAATTATTCTGCGGGGCTTTAGGATTTTTTGGCATCATCTGCTCTTTTTTTTGCTCAGTTGTCAACCTTAGATTTTGACTATCCGTCCTCTGCCCACAAAGGTTTTAGATCAGTCCTTTACTTGTTTTCAGTGATCAAATTTGTCGTTTTCTCTCGTTCACTTTAAGTCGTACTCCTAGAAGGCTACACCTCTCTCCCCGTTGCTGGTTTGTTGGGGGTTTTTTGGAAGGAGTGGGGTTGTTTGGGGTTTTTTTAATTGGAGGGAGTAGAAAGTTTGGTCTCCTTTCTCTTAAACATTGTATTATTGGAATTTTCTTTTGAGGCAGGATGTAGCATTCTAGAGGATTCTGCTGGGAAAGCTTTCAAAAATACATATAAATCATCCAAACGAGTTACTTTGCGGAGAGGCACTGATTGAATGATCTGTGATTGTTCTGCTGGTTTAGGGCAGGAAGGGCCAATTAGCAATTCCCCCATTTAGGAAGCAGGCTAAGATGTCCCTACGTTGTCTGGTTTGTGTGTGTTGGTTCTAAATGTCCATATGCAGGCTGAGTGGTTTACATCTCAGTTAATGGCCTTTCTAAATTTGACAGAAGGTCCCCAGCTACTTCCACAAGGAAATGCATTGTGCTGGTTCTGTGAAAACCCGCCCGTATTCGGTACAAACATAGACCTCCCAAATCTGTAGTTTTCCTTTGCATATAAATATATGCCTAGGTTTTCATGAAGGGGCGCGGGACAGGACTGGATGGAAGCAGTGCAAGATGGAGAGGCTAGAGTCCACCCGAGACTTTTAACCCTGCCAGCAAGTTGAGGAAGGGTCAGTCTGTCTCTTCAGGAACGTGTGACAAGTATAGCGTCTGAGAAGTGCAAACAGGCTTAGCACAAGGTTTTCTGATACAACCGTTCTTCGCTTTCAGGTACTCACCAAAAGAGCTGTACGCGTGTACACCCATTAGCAGCTGTACCTACAGTTCATAGAATCAAAGAATCTTTAAGGTTGGAAGAGACCTCCAAGATCAAGTCCAGCCATCAACCCTACACCACCATGTCCACTAAACCATGTCCTGCAGTGCCATCTCTACATGTTCTTTGAACACCTCCAGGGATGGTTGCTCCACCACTTCCTTGGGCAGGCTGCTCCGGTGGCTGGCCACTCTTTCAGCACAGAATTTTTTCATAATATAAAAATTTTTCCATTCATAAATATTTGCTGTTAAGGAAAATAGACTGCAAAACACTTGGTTTAAAAATTTAACTCAGGAATTTAAAACCAAATCATGTGCCCAAGTCCAAGTTCTTTTCCCCCACCTCCGTTCCCCTACCAGCCTGCAGCCCTGTGAGGTTTAGCCCAAATTACCACACAGTTTCTCGCTCACTCTCCCCCTCCCCAGTGGGATGGGGAAGAGAATTGGGAAGGAAGGAGAACTCGTGGGTTGAGATGAAGACAATTTACTAAAATACCAAGGGAAAACTACAATAATAACAGAATATAAGGATATTAAAATATACAAAATGAGCGACGTATGTTTTCTCACCACCCGATGTCCCAATGACCGATACAGCCCGTCCCGAGCAGCGATCACGGAAACAAAACCGAGCAGCAAGCAAAGGAGCAAGAGGGAGCCAGCAAGGTAGAGGGAACGATGGCAGCAAACGAGGGAGAAAGAGGGATGTCAGGAAGGCAGACACCTGCCCTGGCCAGCCCCCACTTATATACTCAGCATGTCGTTTGTGGTATGGAATACTTTCTGTGGCCAGTTTGGGTCAACTATTCTGTCCGTCTTTCTCCCAGCTTCCTGCATCTGCAAATTAGCGAGACTTGGAAAGCCAGACAGTGTCCTTGGTCTCATTCACAACAACTCCTATCATCAGAGTGTTTTTATCAACATTCTTCACACACGAAATCCAAAACACACCAGCTACTGAGAGGAAAATTAACTCCATCCCTGCTGAAAACAGGACGAGCATCCTTTCAGAGCTTTTCCTCTGCTGGTTTTTTCCTCCTGCCTAGATCAGTTTGCCGCCTCTAACACCGCTGAGTCTCTCCAATAAACCAGAAATGTCCCCCTGAAATAAATCCAGTTGGTTCCCCTCTCTCATTTGTTCTAGTGACTTCACAGCGTCTCTTGCTGCTTTCTCCTCTGGCTCTCTCTGTTTTTCGGTCTTGTCATTATCCTGGATCTCTCCAGTTTGGAGTCTTCCCTTTTCATATTCCACCCATCACCCAAATCTCTCCATGAACAGGCGTATCTCACCCCCTGACACCCAGACAGGCATCTCCCGTTCCGCAGTGGCTAGTCACTGAAAATTTCCTTTACAGTTGATGTAGTCCTTAAGCATCAGTATTTTGGAAGTGATATAAAAACGAATCACACGTTCCTGTATTGAATACATTTTGGTAATTTCCATTTAAAGGGTGCCGAACCTGTTTTTCTTTCGAATGAGCATTGCTCAAATAACAGCGGTTTCATCTGCCCCGCTGCTAGCGTTGAGGAGATGGCTCCACCATCCACCGTACTGCAGATTCTTGTGGATTTTCTCCAACAGTCACTTTATGACAACCGCAAGCTTGTTTTCCCCTGGGGATATGTGTGTACGTGGCCGGTTGCTGCGGGTCATATTCCTTCCAAATGGAAGTCAGCCTGACAGCTGTTAATTTGCGCTTGGCCATTCCATGTGTCGCTTTCCCCTAATTATTGGTCACCATGTGGAACAGGTGACAAATGCCCACAGGAGAACCTTTCACATGACTAGATGTACGGTCATCAGGAAAACAAACAGACAGGGTCGTTAAGTACTAGTTTTCTCTCCAGCCCCAAACAGAAGCAGATTTTAGCCGGTTTTGACATCAGTTGGAAAGGGATGGGAAGAAGTGGCAATACCTTGCTGTTTATGAAGCTAGCTTCCCGTTCTGTAAGTGTCCTAGTTTCAGGGGAAGAGGGAAATTTAAGGAAAATACAGTTGTTCTAAAATGGGATGCAGAATCTGGTTCATATAATGATTTGGTTACAAGGTTCAATTAGATGGTCTTTCCGAGGTAAAACTAGATGTGCCTACCAAAATATTTCCTCTGACCTTCAGCTACTATTATATCAAATTAAAGCAGGCAAAAACATTTTCCTTCCTGAGAAAGAGAGTACCTGCTGAAGAAGAATGGCAAAACACCGTTATACTGAGCTTCCCTTCTTGTAGAGTGTGGCATTGCAGGGGATGTTTAATTGAAGTCTGTTTTCTCAGACTCCCAGGGCCTAATTTGGATCTTAATTTGGGCCGGGTTCTCTAAGGACGTAAGCAGAGGACTTGTTTTATTCTTGTGAGTACCAAATAATTCTTGAATTTCTGCAAGATTATAGACCTGTGATGAACATTGCAAATAATGTAGTTGATCTCTTGGAGCTGCGTTCGTGAAAACAAGAAAAGATTCAGCATCTTGGAGTCTTGGTGAAATTACTGCTTTCAGACCTGTGCAAGCTGGAGATATGACAACATGCTGTTTGAGGGATGTCGTGTAAAGCCTGCTAAAATGGTAATACATGCACGACACACAGAAACAGAGTGGTTGTCATAGGCCATGCTTTACTAAGACTTAATCTGAGCTTAAAGTCACCTCTAAATAATATCCCACTTTCTTTTTTTCTTTTAAAATAGGTGTAAGTGCAACCTTCATGCTACAGGCTGTAAAGAAGAGAACAAAAGACTACTTTGTGAATGTGAGCATAACACAACCGGCCCAGACTGTGGAAAATGCAAGAAGAATTACCAGGGCCGGCCGTGGAGCCCTGGCTCTTATCTGCCTATACCTAAGGGCACTGCTAATATCTGTAAGTAGTTCTGTGTAATAAGGGTATTTCATTAGTAGAGTTCTACCTCGTATCGTGACTCTGAAGGAAGATCAATGCCAGCACAAGTTTGTCGTTTCGTCGTGACCCACTGCAGATAGTTTGACAGGGTGCCAAGCTGTGAGTGTTAATTGTAAGCAGACATAACCTGTGCAAGTAAATAACTTGCATGAGAACTGCGTGTTTGCATCCATAGACAGATCCCTGGACACTGCACCGAAAGGCTCACGGAATGAAAAAATTAGGACCCTTCACATAAAAAGCACACGCAGAGGAGAGAACCTGGTGGGAATATCTGCAGTGCTGCCCCAGCCACGGTGCCCTCAGCTCCCCGTTGATGCACCCCTAGTGCCTGCAGGTTCAAAACAACCTCAGCTCAACGGGGGAGATGAGGTCCTCGCTCATTTCTTGTCCGTTTAAGAAAGTTAAAAAACCTCAGACCAATTTTTTGCAAGGTTGGTGAAGGACGTTTGTACCTGATGTTGACCTGCAGTCCAGATTCACATGCAGTCTTGTAGATAGCCAAGGGCTGAAGGGGAAAGGCAAGGGCAAAACCTGAGTATTTAGATCTGCTTGTTTCCAGCTAATAGCCATTCACCAACGCGCATGCTCGCTGTTCATATTGTCCAGAAGAAATTACTAACAGCTGCATTTCCTGGACCTGGACAGGACTGGGTCGAAAAGAACACGGTGCTGAAAGAGAGGGCATGGAGACAAGTATGAGCAGCAGTTCTTCCTTTCATGCATGTGTGAAATACACAGTGGTTCAGAATCCTCCTGAACTGAGTAACAGACTTAAATTCCTTTGAAGAAAGGATTGGAGAAGATGAGGATAAACCACCAAACCTTCTGACAGAAGTTACTAGCTCCTTTTCAGAAACGAGTCCACAGTTTTGCCCTGATTAAAAGCAAAACATTCATTTTAGAGTATTAGAATATGACAATTTCCTGAGAAGTTGTTTCGGAGGCACAGAGCTATGTACCGCAGTTGAATGAAAAGTTTAAAAGCAGGAGCAATGCGCAGTGCTCAGAATGTTATCTAAGACTTCAAAGCAGCAGCTGTAAAGAATCAGAACTCAAAAATGAATATCATAGGAAGCAGGACCTTATCAAGTTAAATGGGAGCGTAATAGACCAAGTAACAAACAGTGAAGTGTGGGGGCATGAAATTATGATAAAATTCTTACTGAGCAGAGAAAAATGAACTTCCAGAAAGCGGGGGAAAAACATTTTGTGAGAGTATTCACTTTATTGAAAGTGAGTGTGGCTCACAGAATTAATACTTTAAAGCTGTGTTCAGAAAAAATGGTGAGATTTACCAGGCTGGCTTTATGTCTCTGTTTTTAATATGCGTACACATACACACATACATACGTAGGTATGCACATGTGTACATTTTTTCTATAAGTGTGTCTATATAATGTAGTTGCTGCCTCAGCAATCATCTAAACTAGGGATAAGAGACACCTGAACACGAAAGCGGGGATCTTTCCAAACGCAGCTGGCAGTCGGTTACGTCATTTCCAGTCAGTTGAGCACACACCAGGCGGAACAGTGGCGTTAGCGCCCGCTGAAAGGATGCCTGAAGCTTCTTAAAACAGCTTTCAGCATTGTTAGATTCCATCAGATGCAGTGACATCAAAAATCAAAATCCTTTGCAAATAACCAGTCTTTTCTGGTTTCTTGTTATTATTCTTATTACTAACATTGTTATGATAGCACCATGAAAATGTAACCTTGTTTGAGCCACCGAGCGCTCCGCTTACCTCACATCCTGCCTTCAGCAGCAGGAATTCATGGCGAATGGGAAGAAGCATGGTGAACGCAGGATTTCTTGTTTGCCTTCCCAATAACCTGGCTTTCGGAGCCGGACCCTCCGTCACCCCCGCAGTGGCTGCTGAGCAGAGAGACCTAGCTGTCATACGCTTGACGTCGGTGACATTTTATGGCAATACATTTCACGTTTTAGTGACACAATGAGTGAAAGGTGTTTCCTTTTGTTTGCTTTAGATGTTTTTGTTTGGGTAAGCTTGTACCTCCTCAGATAGGAAGAGTAACGCCTCCCAGTTTACATCCCATACACCGTTTATGATTACAGAGGTTTGACGTGCCCACTCCTCCTATCTGTTTTCTAAATGACGAATCCTGATCTGTTTAATCTTTCCACATACAAAACCATGCCACATCTCTGGTCATCTCTGCTTTCTTGCTCTCTTCTAGGGCTGTGAAGTCATTTCTTATTTGGTGAGGCTAAAACTACACGTGATGTTCTAGCCATCAAAACAACATGGATCTTTTACAGCGGCATAAAAGTGTGCCTGCTATGTATTTTGTTATTACAGGGATCAGCCCCTGAGTCCTTTTTAAAAGCTGTGTCACAGTTACAACATTTCTGCTGGCATCAAGGCTGACATAAGTGACAGGTTACATGTTACAGTAGTTAGTTCAGAAATGGCAGCTTGGAGCTCTTGTAAGACACTTCTTGGGTGAACATCACCTTATGGCAATTTGATATTATTTCCGTCCTTTAAAACACCTTCACGTGATGGCAGACACTGAGAAACTTCCTCGGATTGTGAGAGTCTCTCTGACCTTCTTTGTCTGAACATCAGTGAAAACAACTGATTTAGTATTCAGTACTTTTATACCTCGCTTGTCTGTCGGCCCAGTTGTCTCTGTGGGAGGCCTCCTGTATCTAGTGGTTTTTACAAAAAAGAGTATTAACTTTGATGTCTGTACCAAGTTGATTCTCAAAATACTGTGGTTTATCTTTAACTTGACAGATTTTATGCTTTTTTTTTCCCCCCTGTGTTTCTCCATTGAGATGACTTACACTTCTAAACGGTGTCTTTCCAAAATCTGCTTCATGTTGCTGTTTTGGGTTGGGTGCTGAGGTTTTTCTGTTGTTATTGTTGTTGTTTATAAGATAGTTTTGTTTTTTTTTTTATTATGGCTTATATGTGATTATTCGGAGTCTCTCATATACTTTATCTCATATACTTTAGCCTTCCTCCATGCTGTTTGCATTAAGTCTTTTCAGCTGTTCTTTTAATTTTTCTTCTTTTAACTAACTTCCTCATTTTTATCTGCTCACTCTCTTAAAGTTAAAAATTACTGCAGTGGATTTTTTTTTGTCCTTTTCCTTCTCAACAAGGACGTGGACCAGTTGTAGAGCGTCCAGAGGAGGCCACGCAGATGCTGAGAGGGCTGGAGCAGCTCTGCTGTGAGGCCAGGCTGAGAGAGCTGGGGCTGTTCAGCCTGGAGAAGAGGAGGCTCCAGGGAGACCTGATAGCGGCCTTCCAGTGCCTAAAGGGGGCTGCAGGAAAAACTCCTCAGCAGGGCCTGTTGTGGTAGAACCAGGGATCGTGGTTTTAAAATAGAGGGAGGTAGATTCGGATTAGATAGTACGAAAAAATTTTTACACTGAGGGTGGTGGAGCACTGGCCCAGGTTGCCCAGAGAGGTGGTGGATGCCCCATCCCTGGAAACATTCAAGGCCAGGTTGGCTGGGGCTCTGAGCAACCTGATCTGGTTGGAGATGTCCCTGCTCCTGGCAGGGGGGTTGGACTGGGTGGGCTTTAAAGGTCCCTTCCCACCCAAACCAGTCTGTGATTCTATGTTGACTTTTGGTCCAGAAGTCTGGACTCTATTTCATGAGCTGCATGAAATAGAGTAACTACTTCTTGAATCGAGTCCTATGTGCCACTCAGAATTAAACCAGCTGCTTTTCTTGTGGGCTGTCCGATTCCCTGCTGCAAGCAGCCATCCTTTATGGTTTGGCAAAGCTTCATTTCTTTTGTCGCTTCCTCAGTTAATGCCGCATGTGTTGGAGCGTACGAAATTTTGCGTTATTGTGTGTAAACTCTCTGCATAGCCACTGTAATTTCACTCACCGCCTTGCGTTTGTGTCACCATCTCCATCGTGCGGTCCGTAATGCAACCCTAGCAACTCTCCGTAGTCGGGTGTGAGTTCTGTAAATAGTTGCTGGAACATGTTGACAGACTTAGCTTGTCTGCTTTGACCCTAAACTTCCCCCGTACGTTACTGTAATCCCCTGGGAACACTTTGTGTAACCAGAACTCCGGTAATACAGTGTCCCTTTGATCCTCTTCCTCCTTCCAGTTTGCGGAGTCTATCTAGTCCATCAAACACCAAAATATTTTAAATTTTAAATGGATTTGAAGGGGTTTTTTAATAAGAGTGTGTTTAAATAAGGTACAACTAAAAATAGTTGTATAAATGAAATACTCTGAATTTTTTTTTTTCACAAGATATAAAGGTCATTTTTCTTGAGATTCTCTGGATTTGGGAAGTGTGCTTGGATTGAAGAAGCAGCCTCGTGTCCATTTCAGAATCTCTCCCAGCTGGAACTTCTCTTGTTTCCACTCCTCTGCCACTGTTTTGTGGCCAGAGACTTTATGATGCCTTTTCAAGCTGCAGCTCATGGAACAGAGTTCTAGTTTATACTCTGGCCATAGCCTAAACCTCGATATAAAGCTGTTTTCTCTGTCCTCCTCGTTTTAAGTCAACATGAGTTTTTCAGAAGAAGGGAAACTGGTTTTTCCCTGCTTTGCTTGTGAAAGACACCAAGTTTACTGGCACTAACAATATTTCCGCATTTGTTTCCCGCATAGCATTTATTTTATATTTGCACTCTATCTTGTTGACTATTTTATGATTACATTTATTCCCTTGTGCTGCCACGTTCTATGGATAGTTTGTTCTGCAGTCTGTTTTGACACTCAGCGTGAACTTATTGAATTTGTCTATGCTTGGCATTACAGGGCAGCTTTTCTCCTCAGCACTCTGACAGCACAAGCCCTTTTCTTCCTCCCGTGCTTTAGATCATGTTTGGCACTTACATTCTTTGCTCCGTGAGACAGAGCTGTCTAAGACTGAGCTGGGCTCCCATCCATCAGAGCCTGCTCGCTTTTTGTCAGTCCCTCCACAACCAGTAACCTGTACCAGAAGCGCAAAAACCACCTCCCAGCTGCGACGTGACTTTCCTCGTTCGCAGTCCAACATGAAACAAAGGATTGACCAGAACACAGGGAGCACTGGTGGTTCTTCTCAGTCACCAGTTAGGCAGATAGCCTCAATCGACTGACTGAATTTCTGCTGCGGTGGGCCCCCCTCCGACAGCACAGCTGCCACAGAAACAGCTTCTGGCAAAAAATACAGCACGTGAAGTATTGCACTGGTGACCCTCATCTGTGTGTGCAGGTTTCCCCATGAATACCTGCTGACACAAAGCCGTCTTGAGGAACCGGGATAAATGAAGTTGGCCAAGAGGTTGTGTGATGGCAGGCTTTCCACTCAGAAATCTGAATAGTGTGTCTCCCTGTAACTGAAAAGATCACGCATCCTGCTGTCCGGTCAAAGCAGACTCATAAAATAGAATCATAGAATCATAGAATGGTTAGAGTTGGAAGGGACCTTCAAAGGTCATCCAGTCCAACCCCCCTGCCAGGAGCAGGGACATCCCCGACTACATCAGGTTGCAAATAGATAGCATCCCATTTTCTACGGGCCCCATTCTCCCAGACAGCTGGAAGGGACTTCCCAGTGCCTTTTGTGTACTTTCATGACCAAGGTAGAGGCGGTGAACCCACATGATCTCAGTTTGAAAGAATGGGACATTCCTGCTTAAAAGGTGAGTCCTGCTCCTCGATGGTTTTGCTAACATCTTTCGGAGAGAAGAAGGAAGACATGAATGCAATAATAAAGTTACAAATCAGCAAAGCTTCTTATTGCTCCCACTTTATGTTACACATTCATTTTGGCCCACGAAGCTTACAGACGATGTAAAGCCACAGGAAGATGTCACACAAAAGCTGTATCAAGCTGGGAAACTTGGTGGTGGGGCCAAAACCGTAGTGTATCAAGAGGACCCAGGAAGAGAGAAGGTTCAGGAAAACCTGCAAGTGGTGGCTGACCTCCCTCCAGCTACATGCAGAACACTGCAGGTGCGTGCCTAAAAGCCAATGCACTCTCAGGAACATGTGCTGTATTTTTTTTTAAATGAGGCTTGAAAAATTATTCTTCAGTACTCTCTCCTCTTGCGTGACCCTGCTGAGCTGGTTGGTTGTGCTGGTGATGGTGGCATCTGTTGCTGGAAATTAATTGCTTCCATCCGTCACTGGTTTCAAACAGCTCTGTTTTTGCCATATGCAGTGCAGAGGAGCAGTGGAGGAGGGTTTCAGGCTTTAAGCAGCAGCAGGGGAAGGCAAAGTTATAAGATACTCAGAGTTCTAGAAATGGTCTGAGTTTCAGGCTTTCTGAAGTTTCTAGTATGTAATATTCTATCAATAAGTTATGATTACTCAAAAAAAAAATCCTTTGATCTCACTGGGAGTTTCCTAGCCGGAGAGTTTTCAAAACTGGCTTGGAGTCACTGAAACATCATGAGAAAAGGTCCAGATTTTAAAAGGTGTTACCTAATAAACCAGTAACGGAATATTTTCTCTGTCCCATTTATTTGTGGTGACGCTGCTTGGGAAAGCAGAGGTGGAGGTTAACAAACTTCATCTAAGCAGTTCTTTTTCTGGGAATTGAAAACTTTTCAGTCTTGACAGAGCAAGCAGCTGCAGAATTCACACTACCAGGAATTCGAGGACTCTTGCAGTGAAACACGGGTGAAATTTCCCAGGAATTGTGCCTTTCACTGTGTACAGTCCTTTGGTTGAACACAGGTTTGGCAATACACGAGAAGTTTACCCCTGTGATCATAACAATCATTCCCTTTGAGGGGTTCCAAGATGCTAGGTTCTGTTCCTCCAGCTTCTCAGGGCTTTAAATTACCGGAGAATTCAGAGCTGCTGAATGGATGCTGAGGATCTGATACTGCAATCATGCCTCGGTGGAGGAGTTGCAAAGGGAAAAGAGACTCGCTGCGGGGAGCAGCACGCTGCAGATATTCTCACAAAAAATGGGATGCGGCAGTAGCTCTGCTGTGGAATACAGCTCTGTATTTCGTTCCTGTTTCAGCATTAAAATGTGTGGTGCAGAGTGCAGTTGTAAGGACAGCTCTTGTGTCAGAACAGCTCTCACGTGGCTTTGATCAGCAATTAGTATGACTCCAAACTTGCACTGCGTTATTTGCTGTTGGATCCTGCTGTGCCTTCATAGGAGGCAGTTGTAATTCTGAGTCTCCGGGCTGTATTCACCTCGCCCGGATAACACCCTGTGCTTTTGGTGGCACTCCTTCCCTGGATGCGGGTGAGCGACCAGCTGGATGGCAGCCGGAGCCCGTCCCTGGCTCCCTGCCGCAGGGCAGGTGCGTGTTCAGCTTGGGATGGAGAAGAGGCGGAGGAGCCCACGGGAAAGAGCATAGCCAAGACCAAGTTGACAGAATAATTCCTTCATCCCACACGCACCCCGTGTCCAGGCGGAGGTGTGGCCTGGCTGCATCAGTGGTGCTGCTGGCGGCGAGCACACACAGGCATTGGGGATGGGAGTGACTGGAGCAACCGCGGGGTGTGACACCCCTGAGACGGGAAGCAGCCGTGTGGCTCTTCTCACCAAAAGCCTGATGCTCTTCCTCTGCGTTATGGACGTCACACAAACACAAACCACAGAAGAAATAAAAAACCTGCTTTCTTTGCTAGCATCTGATTTGCTTTTCTTCTCCATTCTCAGTAGTCAGCTCCATGGTGGCTGATAGCTAAACCAGCCCATTTCTGGAAAAAGGGGAAACGGGAAGATTACAAGGCAGATGCAGAAGACCGTATGAAAGAAAAACACCAGATTATTTTTCTCCCAAGTAATGTATGTATATTTAGATGCACTTACACGTAATATATCAAACCACCAACCTCGAGTCAAGTAAAAAATAAGAAATAGTACTAGAGACTTTCTGCTGCAGTGTTTGTCATTTCAGGGCCGGTAGCTCCCCCTGAACTTTCTTTGTGTGCTTTACTTGCTGTTTCCTCACTATAACTCTGTTGCCATTCATAACCATCCCAGTGATTTCAGCTGGAAAATGATTTAGACTGAACATTGCTTTGGTTGAACAGCTGAAAATACATAAATGCAGTCGCTTGGTTTTATTTACTCTTTATGTCTACCTGAATAGAGGTGCGCATCAAGGGAAGGAATGGGCCTGATTCTTCATCCCGCTCTGTAACCCGCTCACATCATTGCACCGCTGCAAAGTACTCACAGGGTTCAGCAGAAGGCTGACTGGAAACATAATGTCCCCAAAGGGCTGGAACGTGGGATCACAGAATCACAGAATGGTTTGGGTTGGAAGGGAGCATTCAAGCCCATCCAGTCCAACCCCCCTGCCAGGAGCAGAGACATCTCCAACCAGATCAGGTTGCTCAGAGCCCCGGCCAACCTGGAATGTTTCCAGGGATGGGGCATCCACCGCCTCTCTGGGCAACCTGGGACACTGCTCCACCACCCTCAGTGTAAAAATTTTTTCGTACTATCTAATCTGAATCTACCCCCCTCTGTTTTAAAACCATTACCCCTTGTCCTGTCACAACAGGACTTGATGAAGAGGTTTTTCCCTGCAGCCGGTGTCCCCGGCCACAGGAGGAACCACGCGGTCAGGCCCCCGCTCTGAGAGAGGGGGAGAGGCAGCATCACCCCTCCACTGCCTCAGTACCTAAGGACTCGCAGCGCGTGCAGCTCCGCTGAGTTCCGGAGCTAGCCTCAATATGTGACTCCAGATCGCACAAAACGCTCGTACTAAGAATAATTTTCCCATCATCTGTGCAGTTTTCACAGGGTGTTAATAGATCTCGCTTCGTGGCCCTACGCAACCCGCTCTTCCCAGACAAACTTAGATGTGCCATTCTCGCTCTTCTTAGCAGGAAGGGCAGAAGGTGGTGCGCCATCCGGGCCAGTCACTGCACGCAGGGGTACCTGGTGTTACAGAAATCCAGCTGGTGACACAAGGTCACACCGACCCGGAAACTCAGTACGGAAATGGAAAAAGAGCTTTTCAAGCCCAACCTGAAGACAGCTTCACAAGGTTAATCCAGAGCCCTCCGGGCTCGCAGGCAGCTTGCTTTCATTATTCTCTGCCCAGGAAGCGTTTATCACTACAAATTCCTTGAAAATTTTGAACTATAGTAAAATGAGGAGAGCAGACCTGCAGGAAAGCCTCTCCCTTTGCTACAGTCTGTTCAGGAGAGAAAGGAAAGGCTATTTGTGTGCGCGCGTAGGAGAGAAGGAGCTGTGAGGCGGGGGCGTATACCCAGAGGAAATACAAATACCATTTTGCAGTGGAAGTGCGGGAACGCAGTCTCTGTATTTTCTCTAATATTTGTGCTCTTTCCATCGGTGTGTAGAGGAAAACAAATCCTGCTCATTTAAAACAGCTAAACAACCTGCTATTGAAACTTCAGGGGAAATTATTTGAAAATTGATTGCCTTTTTGGCATTTTCGACAAAGGGATAGAAGTCCTCTTACATTAAAAAGCACTGTTTGTTACTTTTAGAAGTGTAACAGCATTGTTCTACTATGATGATATTGTTGTTTAGCTTTTAATACCTCATGATTCTAAAATTTTGGAAAACACATGTTAATCTCAGCAGAAGTAGAAATAATTAAGTTTGCAAACGACATCCGAGCGCGGGGCTGGGTGAGCAGCAGGCGCTGTGTGCAGTGCAGTGCCTGGGGCTTCGCCGGACCTCAGGTTCCGTGGGAGCTGGAACCAGAGAGCCGCAGATCTGCCGCGTGCCCCAGGACTCATGCAGTGAAACGCGAAAGATCTGTTCATGGTCGCCGTTCCGCAACTGCAGTTACTGCGGCATCGTCCTGGCCGTGCCACGAGTTAGGAATATTCCCAGTGTGACGCTACAGCCTTGCTTACAGAATATCATTTATCCCCAGGACGTGCCTTCGCTCCCGTGTGCTTAATTGCAGAATGAGGTCCGTGCCATCTCGGAGTAAACCAGAACTTCAGGATAGATGTTGGAAGAAGTGTAGCAGATGTTTAATGGAGAAGCAGACAGATTTCTGCAGTAAAATGCGTGCCATCGGAAGTCAATAAAACTCACAAAAGGCAAACTGTATTTAACTAAGAGGATGCGAACATCCAGGATTAAAATACTGATCTGCAATTTGTGAGTTTAACCCAAGAGACTAGCAATAGTGCCATTAGCAATGCCATTCAAAGAAAACAGCATTTCAGGAAAGATTTCATGTCCATATTTCTGTGCGACACACCTTTGAGGGCAGACCTGGCAACGTCGGGACGGCACCGTGCAACACGGGATCCCGCGTTGCCCATCCCACAGAGGAGTTTTACTCCTCGGCAGCCCCGTCTCCTCTGGTAAATCTCACCTGCCTCTGGAACAGTTTCCTTGCATTAATTCTGCTTAAGAATTGAAATGAAAGCAAGGGGGTAAAAAAAAAAAGGGAAAAAAAAAATCAATGAGAGGCTTAGTCAATATGACCAAGCTAATGCATTCGATTGTTTCGCTCAATTACCTTTCTTTTCCATAGCTTAATTTAGATAACCATCAGGTAAAAGAGGAAAAAATAGCTCCATACAGTTAATGCAGCAGAAGGTATCGGCTGATTTAAGCAGCTGGCCAAAGCAGTTAGCAATGCATCCATCCCTCGGTTAAATTATTCTTCTAGATCTGCAGAATACATGCATGGCTGATGTTTTTATCTCGAGCACTAAACCTAATGGCTGGTTAGCTGAAATACAAAACTGTTCTGAACAAATTCATGAAGTTAGAGAGCTGGTGGAGGTCCCAGAAATACCCATCTGTCAATACATTTGAGTGGTCCCTACAGAAAAATCTGAAGACTCTGCGTTATAAAGGCCTGGGTACGTATGGGCAGTTGCTTGGGTTTAACCGTGTATTGATAGGATGTTCTGAAAATCAGGAGAAAATCTTAGATGAAGTAGCTCAGCCAGCTACAGCAAATAGCTAACTGTACTTTTTGTGTTTTCTTTCTCTGCAGGTATACCCAGTATTTCCAGTATCGGTAGTAAGTAATAAAACCAGTATTGTTTTGCATTGTCATTCAGCTTCCTGGATCTAATTTCCCAACATCCCTTTCTGCCGTAGAGAACGTTTCTCTGACAACGTCCCTGCGGTGCAGGGGCACTGCCCTTCCTCTCCTGCTCTGCCACATGCCCATATTACGTGGTCCGAGAGAGCGGCGCTCCTGACAACACATCTGCCTTCGGCCGCAGATGTTCTGGCCAGTTCTGATCAGCAGATAAAAACCTGCTGTAAACTGAGTGTTACACAGAGAATGAAGACACTGTTCCCCAGAAAATATTTGTTGAGCACCTTTAAAAAAAAAAAATGTTTGCTAATACCAGAGAAGTATAGGACCATTAATTTTCATGCAGGTGTCCTGGTTTCAGCAGGGATGGAGTTAATTTCCAGGACGGCAAGTATGTGTGTGTGTAAATTCAAAGAGCAACTGGGAGAGTTTCTAAATGGAAGAGTTTTCATTTTTATGACGTAGCTTAGCAAATGCAGCAGTGTTTCTGCTGGAATCTTTGCGTTAACTCTGGCAGCCTTTAAACTGGGATTTACTCCGCAAAAAAAAACCAAAAAGTTTTTCCTTCACAAAAAGTTGCTTTCCTATATGCAATTAAAGCATCAAAATATTACAGGTAAACTCTAACAGAACTGTAACACCATTCTGTAGAGAACTGCTCTCTCCGTGAAACAGATGATGAATTAAATAAAACACTTGGAGGGACTCAGCGCGTAGTAGCTCCGCTGCGAGTCCAGCCGCGTCCCACGTCCTGTTGCGGAGAAGCGCGCGCAGTCACGATGTGTTGGCTGATCGCAAATAAAGCACGCAGGTAAAAATGGGATCCTGCTGTGTCTGACTGGAAGGATATTCCCCACAGCCTCGGCTTTTGCAGAGGCTTTAGGCACAACTCGTGTGCCGCAGGACCGTCACTGTGACAAAATATCACCGTGGCAAAATGTGATTTGCCATTCCTGATATCCAGCTGAAAAGCTTCTAATAATTTGGGTAAAACTGCCGTGCTTCTTACGATGCAGGGTCAGGTCTGGCGATGTATAAATCAGCGCAGTTTGCTTCAGCTCCTGAACGGCGCCGATTTGTTAAGCTCCAGACAGCGAGTTAAATGCCATCAGAACTAGGCTCCTTGCAAATGAGAGCAGCATCAAGAGCTGAATGCTGTGGCATCTGTTCTGCAGCTTTAAATAGTGAAACGGCATCCAAGACAATAAGGTGCAAATGAAAGCTTTCCATCTTAATAATGTAATTTTCCTGCTGTGGTGTCTCCTTTGGCATTTGCTGAACTGCAAAAGCATAGCGACATGCTATTTTCAAAACCTTGTCTTTATACCTCTGTCTTATAACCAAAAAAATGAACTAAATGAACGAGAAGTTCTCAGGAACATTCCTGCTGTTAATGCCAGAAATGGGATGAATGGGAAAATAGCTCCGTGGAGTTTGTTGTGCTCTGGTTCCTCAGTACCGTGTTGCATGGACCCTGTGGTTGTGTGTTCACCTCGCGCTCCATACAGCCTCTGTCACCACATCGACCATTGCTGAGCATCAGCAGATGTTGGCCTTTGAAAACTTAATAGGGAAACTCAAACGCCTTTTAAGCGATGGTGACCTGAAAGGATGCGTTGTTGACCTCCTTGGATTTTACGCTGGGGTGATTAGTACAGTTTATTCCAAACAGAAGAAAATCCTGTTTAACATTCCGTAGGAAATACAAGCGTTTCTGCAAGGCTATGCTTTATCTTTAATCTTGCTGTAAATGTCTTGAATAATATGTGGTAGAATTCAACCAATTTCTTTGCCTGCCTGGAGAGGATGAAGCATGAGCATCTCTTCCTGAGCACAAGTAGATGTTGATACTCTGCTTGGCTTTTTTGTGTGTTTTTTCTTAGATAGCTCAGGCAGAAAATAGTTCTACTTGCACAATGTTCAGAACATCTTTCCTGTAGAATAGGAATAGCAGAATTATTGTTAGACAAGGACAGAACCCATAAATTTATCCTAGTCTCTAAGAGAATTTAACTGAAGTACAATTAACACATAAAAACAAATGAGATTAGTTAGTTCTGGCTGCTTTAGTGGATTCTGCATGATTTCATCCTTTGTCCACGCTAATACAATGTTTGTGTTCCTACCAACGGAGTTTTTCCCCACCCAGGGACAGGGGGTTCCTCTCAGGAGACACAGTTTGGGTTTCACTTTGCCTGGCAGCCAACGCTAACGGGGGGATATTGGCTTTTGTGCGCTTCACGCCATTCCTAGAGGGTAAGGAAGATGGGGTGGGCAGGGGGCTGTGAGCACTAAACTGCCAGCATGCAGAGAAGATGCCACTGCAAGCAACATTCATTTGACACTTTTAAGACTGCAGTGAAAGCAAAGAAAAGTAGGGTATATTTACCTGTGTGCACATATATGTATCATTCTCTGTTCCTTTTTTACCTCAGAGGATCTTGTAATAAAGCAGCTCACCGTTAAAGTTTGAACACAAAGAAAGAGTGGTCATGAAGTAAACATCCTTTCTGATCATCTAGGAAAAAAAAAATTAAAAAATAACCCGAGCTTTCCCATTAAGGTCGTTTGTACCTGCTGTTGTCTGTCAGTTGAATATCAGGCTCTCTGGCCATCTCCAGCACTCTCGGTTCCAGTGCTGGCCCCTGCAGCATTTTTCAGCCATGGAAAAATACTGGTGGAAGCGTTAGCAATTAATGAGTCCCAAAACCATTTCATAATTTTAAGCAATGCTTACATACAGTATGTAAATACTCTGAGAACTACATTATTTTACTTGCTAAAATAATGATTGTACAATTTTACCTGGGGCACTGCATCCAAATGTTCATGACTGTGACCAAATACCAAAGTTACCAATCCGTACATGTATGCCTTCAAAAAGCTGAATCTTCTAAACTGTACCTTCTGTCTTTATTCCTGTAAAGCATATCTCCACTAATTATGCTAAGCAGTTGGTTATAAAGGGTATAATTAGATCCAGGATAGGATAGACGTGATGTGCAAATAGCTCTGTGTGGGTGATTATCACCTTAGAGCCTGCTGGTGGCAGATGAGTCAGAGTTTAGAGACAAACCCCGCACCCAAGCGGGAGATGCAATCACGATCATCAAATGGTGTTTTCCGTTTGTTCTCCGGTTTTGTTCTTCTTTATAGCCAATTCCAAATTTTCGAATTATTTTTTTTTCTAATGATAATGAATGCAAGGCACAAAAGTGAAAAAAAAAAAAAAGATTGGATGGGCACTCTTATTTTATTGTTTTCTTCACCTTGAAAGATCTAGTAGGTATTTTTCTGGAACTAAAATAGTGTCAGGATGAGCGTAGCTTTATTTCTTTTACCTATTTGTTATGAAATGTGAATGTGGTAAATACTTATCTTAAAAGGTTGTGAGAGCAAATACTAGCCAATTTTTATTTTTTTTATTTTACAACACCAAGTATTTTGGCCCGGACTTTGCCCCCTTGCGGTAGCTGGGAAGTTCTCTCTTTAAACTCACAGTTGTGGGATCAAAGCCGTTACAACGCCCGTGGACGGAGCACGGACACAACACCTACGCGTGGCAGGAGGATACACACACCACAACTAGGTTGTGCATCACTTTTCTATTAATATTTGAGGTCAAGTTTTACGGAGAGACCTGTACTGTTGAGAGACCATGAAGACGTTTATCTGCTTAGCACATTTAAATATTGTCTTCCAACTATATGTATTATTTTGTACATACTAGCAAAATGTTCTCATTTCAATTCCATTTTATCCAGACCTGACTTTTTCACAACTAATACTGTTAACCGGGCTCCTAGCGTGAGGCGTCATCTTCGCTCAGTAGCTGACTATAGGGTCAAGGCAGTGACATCTTTGTATTCCCTCCTTTACTTTAATACCTTGAAGCACTCGGAATTTTTCACTTTGACAATCAGATTTTCCATTCTATCAAAACATTGATGCATCAAAACATTGACGGCTGAAAGAAAATACTGATAACCTGCGTGGTATCATGCACTCATTTGAACGCTGGACCCAAAAGAAATTTAACACTCCAAATAAAAGCCATTGTGAGCAGTTTATTTACCTGGCAGGATTCATAACGAAGCCAGTTTTCTTCTGGATAATTGGGATTTTGCGCTTGAGGTTCAGTAGGCAGTGAGCCAAATCCCTCTCTTTGGGGAGAGCTTTCCAGTGCAGGGCCGGAAGCTACCAGTGCTGCTCCAGGGACCGCTGACCGGTTGTTGGGGTGCGATCTGGGGAGCCGTTGTTTCGGATTCTGTTTTGCCAGATCCACCAATTGGAACAGATCGGAAGAGCCATTCTCACCAGCCCAGCAGACATGACCACGTACAGTTTGGTGTTCTCATTCTCCATCCCGGTTTAGCTTCATCAGCTTGGGTTAGCTAAAAACAGTGTATAGTCAAATTGTCCGTTCCGTGCTTTTTTTTTATTTGCTGAAATATACAGGGAATTACTTAGCTGACAGTTACCTTGTTTTAACCATTAATAAACAATCAAGTGACAGGACAGGATAGAAAATAAGATACCAACATTTCAGTATGTACCATGTGCAAAACACATTGCACTTGCAAAATGCAAGTTTAGCTACAGTTGCTCAGGGAGGTTTTTAGAGAGCAGACATGATCCACAAAGATATTTAAAACCCTAATTATCTATAAAGCTCAGGGAGAAATTGCTAGGAAAAAAATGCACTTCGATATTTTACCCTCTCCTCTCTTTCTTCCTGTCCCTTGGACATGTAAGCAGTTTATTCCGTAGGGTATAAGGGAGGAATGAGGCTTCCAAATCAGCAGTCTGATTTTTTTTAAAAAATCTTGATTTACTGTTCCTCATCAGTGGTGAATTACTGTACAGTAATCCTAGTCGACCAGCCAATTTCAGCATCTTTGGGGGAAGAAGGCAGAATCAATCAAAACAAAAAGGAACAACCCCCGCAAACTATCAACGGAATAATTTACTGGTTTTGTCATGAGAAAGTACCTAAATATTTCCTTCCCAAAATACTTGAGTCCATTGTGCTCTTTTGCAAATATTTTAGTGGAGATAGTTACCGCTGGAGATTACTCCCTCAGAACTTGGAGAATTAGCCACCACCTTTGTTAAAATCAGTGGATTTTTTCTGATGCCTAAACATTTCCAGAGCTGGCTCACTGGATTATTTATCTTTTTTAAAGCCTCTAAAGAGGTCGCTTTCGTTTACTCTAAGGCAACAAGTGGGCACGCAAAGGACTAATTGCATTTAAATTCTTCCAGCAGTTATAAAAGCTGTTACGGCTGCGGAGCCGCCATAAAACAACCACATCTTCCCATTTATGCAGAATTCTCCTTTCTTCAAAGGAACAGGCAGGAAACTTCCTACATTGCTCAAAAAAACATTGCCTGACATCGGGCAAGCATTGTTTTCTTAATAAAATAAAGGGGTGATTTAAAAAGAAGCAACTTTTTCAGCATTTCATGCCTTTTGGTGAGTCAGATTTTGCAGACGTGCTGAAAGGCAAGTTTTGTGTGAGGTGGGTTAACGTGGGTTCGGACAGACCTAGTGAGACAGAAATGCTGTAATGACAGTGTGCTCTGCAATAAGGGCTGGAATATGACCTGATAGAAACACACCCAATTATTCCAGCAGTTACTAAATCTGCCATTGATTTCAGTGAGCATTATTTTTTCTTATTCCTAATTTTTTGTCTCGTATTAACAACTGAAGCCACTGTCATAACTCCACTGTGCTTAGCAGACATTTATATTTTAGAATAGATACTTACTCTCAACTACTCATGGTTTAAACTGGGCAGCAGCAAGGCCAGTTTTCTATGACTACAAACATGGATTATACTAGAATCACTAAGCTTACACTGAATTTTTGAGACAGATTCTCTTCATTTAATATCATAGGCAATTTCGATACTGTATATCAAAAAAAAAAGGATTGGGGGAAAATAAAGAAAAATATCCTACCCCTCATAAATATCATGCAATCAATTTCTCCTTACTTCATGAAAGTAAGATTTTTTTTTTTTCCCCAAAAAGTTATTTTCTGCATATAATTGCCTTTGGAACAATAGTAACTAAAAATGCAGACATTTCCAATGCAAATTTAAAATGTCACGTCTGATTTTCTGCTCAGTCATATAGCTCACATACCGCTACTCTTAAAGGTGCCTACAGTAGCTTCACTTTTAAATAATAGTGTTAAAACATACTTCAGAAACCCTTCTCACATTTCTGTAGCCTTGGTTGCCCAGAATAACTGTCGTAGAATATGTTACAATAGACTTACGGAGCATACCTTCTAGAATACCTACACCAAAATTCCATAATTATTCTGGCAAATAATGCCTGTAATTACAGAAGAGAGTGTTCACACATGGAACTGTTTTGGGAAAGCTTGGTTTATCTAGTCAACTTCTCTATAAATAAAAGCCTTAGTGGTGATCACCGAGGACTGGCAATATTTTCACAAGTTGCTGTAAAAGCGTAACTAGTTGCTAAATGAGTCTTGCCAGTGCCGGTTCCAGGGATGACTCATCTGCTCGGATGTACTGGTGGGAATGACAGTCAGCGTTCTTGGACTTGGACGTCTCACATACCTTTTTAGATAAAGCATCTCAAGTCATCTCCATTAAAAAAAAAAAAAAGAAAAAGAAAATTTCAAAGATAAGAAGAAAGGCCTTTATCAAGAAAGCTGTAATCTTGGTGATAATGCATTCCATGAATAAGGATATAAGAAAAAAATTGCTTTTACCATTGATTAAAAAAAAAGGCACATAATAGAAGCATTAATTCTCCGGCGCACTAACCACATTGCAGGCAGCGCAGAGACGCTGAAGGCAGTGGCTGGGCTCAGCTGGTGTGACCCTGAACAGCCTCATCTGACTTTGAAGTTGACCCCGCTATGAGCACATGGTGGAAAGAAATGACCTCAGAGCCTTCTGAGATGGTTCTAATGATCGCTAATCACTAGTAAGAATCACTAGTAATGATACTTAATAGGTAATCGCCAGGCACGGTAAATATGCTCTTTATCGTTTGGGATGCCCGTTAAGAAACTCAGCGCAGTGTAATCTAATATAAAGGGTCAGGGAACTTTTAATTATTTTGCAGTAAGTCACAACCTCCATTTTAAGTAAGTTTGCTAAAATGAGCACAGATCTATAGCATTTATAGGATTGCTAAGAGATGGCTAACACTGATTTTTCTGTCATACGAGTAATGAGTTTATTAGGACAAGACAAGAGGTGACCTGGGGAAATCATCATCAGAATAAGGTTCTGTACGAAATATTACTGATCGTATGGATCAGATGACAGGAAATACCTGATTTCCTATATAGGACCTATGGTTATTAAATGACAGGTATTCCGCAGGGTTAGTTCCAAGGCATTACAAAGCTTTGACGCTATTACTAGGCAATACCTAGGCCATTTGAATTGAAGAGCATTAAGCATGTGAATTTTTGTAGGTGTGCCACACGGTACTCAGCGACAGAAGTAAGATATTGGGAGCTCCAGTCTGAAACGTTACAGGTTGTCCGCAGCAACCCCAATGGTGCATAATGGCTAAAAGAGAAGGCGGCTCAGGGGACAGCAGGACAACGTAATCCGTACAGATTGCTTTTTTCCTTTTTCAGCTGCTGATTTTCATCTGTATTCTCTAATGTCCAGTCCCTTTAAAATCTTTAGGTTAAGCCTAAGCATTCCTAAATCAACCAAAATTTTAACAGTGAATTAACTGAGCAAGAAATTTGTGTGGGCTTGAAGCTTCTTTACTATAAGCAGTCAGTCGGTGTTCCGGGAGGAGGAGGAGGAGGAAAGTGGTCTCTCAGGCGCGTGGAATCAGAGCCTGTCAGCGGCTGGGTGGTCGTGCTGGCTGGTGGTATGGCTTTTCAATACCTTTTGTCATACGTTCTAGCTGTTGCGTTTGCACTTCCTATCTGTGTGGATTGGTGGATCAGACCGGTAGAGGCAGGTTATTTTTAATCAGTACATAGACCGTTTGAGAATCGACCAAACTGACTCGGTTTTTCTTTCTTCCGTCTTCTTGATTGATAAGAAAAAGCACAAAAATGCAAGAATATGATGTAACAATGTGATTATATCACAACTTGACCGATTCAATTGCAGAAGACTACCTCACCGTAAATGGCACTGTGCAGGTCATCCTCCTTTCCTTGAACTCTTCTCTATGTGGGAGGACTTTTGGGACAGCCAGCCCCACCCAGCCAATTTCTCTTCACCCTTGACAAATGGGTCGGAAGATACTATGGGACATCCTCCTTCCCAGTCTTTTTGTCATAGCTTCCCTGCAGGTCTTCCACTAAGATGGACGTAACAGTGAATCTTCTTCAAAAAGACCTGTAAGCCTAGACCCTTGACGCCGACCAAGTTGTGACAACTCAACTCACTACCCAACTGAATTCCTTGTAGGTAGAAATGAAGAAATAGCACTCTCCCCACTAATATCACCATTGTGTAGGCTCATGTGACCATCACAGAAAATCCTGTTCAGCTCAGAAAGGACACAACCAGTGCAGTACTCACAGAAGATGGTAAAAATATGGTCCAAATCTGATGTTCAAAGCCAGGCAGGTGGAAAATCAGAAAAGATTATAACAGAAAAATAAGGAGACTATAAATACCATTTCCCAGATCAGGGCCAAAATAAGAGTTTTCTCTCCTCCCCTCTCAGCTCCAACACCCAGCACGGCTCTGCTAAGGGTTATCGCTCCCTGCTACCCCAGCCCCAAAACACATCGACCAGAGGCGATGAACCTCTAGAGAGGCATAACTAGTTCCTTCACTGAGAGACAAAAAGTTTCATGAAAGTTAACACATTATGTAGGGCTTTTAAGAAATGTAGACATTTAATGTTTCTACCCAAAAAATCAAACTGTAAAATGTATCGGCAGATGCGACAGGAAATAGATATAACACATAAAAGTGTGAAAGCAAAAGAAAAGGCCCACTCTACTGGTAAATATATTTCTTCTGATAACAGAAATATAACTCACTCAAAAGTCCCTAAAACAGGATGTTACGGTAAGATACGTGTCTTTGGTAAGATCCATATTTGTCTGATATTGTCATTTTATCTCTGCAGAGCAGATTACAGAACATGTTCCTGTTAGAACCATATATATTGGCCTAGGACAACTCCTCATCCTGACAAATTCTGTTTTAAACCACAGAAGAGAAATTGTTACGCACAGTATTTTATGTCCTTTTGGTGTTTTGGGAGTCATCAATTGCTTGTTTCCTTGTTCACTGTGGAGTCGTGTACTGTCCGAGTGCGGCCTAGCCTAGCCCAGTCCTGGCTGTGTGTGACCTCTGTCTTTGTCCATGTGCTTGCCTGTTTAGAACGATATCACAGATGTAAATAACAACACCTGATTTTTCCTGATGCATGCAGATCCTCCAAAGTTTGATAGGATATGGCCGAATATTTCTTCCCTTGAGGTTTCTAAACCAAACCAAGGTAGGATGCTGTAAAATTCTTAGCGGTCTAAAGTTACTGAAATTGCTTTCAAGGGGTCCCACACGCTGGCAAAAGCAGTGACAATGATAATCCCACTCACTTTTCTCCTGGTGCTAAGTGATGCTGGTCTGTGAGGAAATAACCATAAAACAAACCCTACCCGAAAAGGGAGTCTTCCGGCACTCAGATTACGCACATCACTGCAAAAAGCCAGGAAAAGCAGACACACAGATTACAAGTGCTGATGGCCCTAGATAACGTTGGACTGTGTCAGACAGCATAGTCTATCTTTTGAGTAAGTAAGTGTTGAGATTTTGGAGTGAGAAAGATTGCCATTGTCTACATCAAACCCGTTTCTAACGTCTTGTTTCCACTTTGTTTCCCCAAGAGAGCTGAGAGGTGTTCTCAGCGTGCATGTCGCCCGCAACACAAGCACGTTCTCTGCAGGATAGGCTCATGGTTATCGGCAATTTGAGTGCCGCACAAAAATTACTGACAAACTGTGGCATGACCATTAGCACTGAAAGAGACAGAGCAGCTTTTTAAGGTGACTAATAAAAGTAAGACTCTTTATTTGCAGTTGTATTCAACTGTACTTCCCTTTTCAAAATGATCGTTCATTGTAAACAATAACATCCTTCTGTTCTCCTTACTTACTGCCCTTTGCTCCCCAAAAATTCCCTGCAGGAATCTGGCCTGTGCCTTGCTTTGACTGTCCAAAGGGTGTCGTTTCTGCGCTGCAACACGCGCAGATGGGGAATACAGTTAATGAAGAGGTGATCTAGAGAAGAGCCACTCAGCTGAACAAGCTGCACGGGGAATCCGTTGGGGAATGACACTGGAAGGGCTGCAGCTAAACCCATTGAGCGCAGTGACCAAAGCAGAGCATAGGCACATGCGTATAAAATCTACCGTGTTACGTGTGCAAGTTTCTGTGTGCCCAGCAAAATAGAAAATACCAGTTGATCTGTGCTCTCCGTAAGGATTAGTAATGTCCTTTAGTTTGCATTATTCACATATATTTTAAATTAATATCCCTGATACATTTTGAATTAAATATCCCTGATATATTTTGAATTAGATATCCCTGATGAAGTGATGCTTAGCATTCCAATAACTTCATTTAGCCCATGTTATATTTTCCAGGCTTTTACATGTGTTCCTTAAACAAGCAAAAAAACAAACAACCCCAGATTGATCTCTGCTCCTCTGCTCTCTGTAGGGATTAGCCTACATTATTCACAGGAATTTTAAATCAAAACATTCCCGGAGAATTGATACTTAGCATTTCTAATGGATTTCATAGCTTAATTATACTGCTTGTGATCTAAGACTTAACTTCATTGCAAAATATGGCTTGAACAGCACAAAATTATTCAGTGTTTCTTCCCCAAAAATAAGAATTTTAGTAAATTTAGTTTGATGTTTTGTTAGGGATCACAAGACACAAAAACTTAAAAGCATTTCTAGTCAGATTATGTGTTTGCCGCATATTGTTGCAGTGTTTAACGTTTATTGTAAGTTAAAAGCTTCAGTCAAGGATAGTGTGCGAAGAGAATAATTGCAGAAATCTGCCTACATCTAGTATTATTTTATTGTGTTTTCTTTGTTTATGCTATTAAGCCAGAATAAATACAATAAATACAACATTTAATAAAGCCCTTTGCAGACCACTCTGCATACCATATAGACATTGGCCATGGGATGGGAGAAATCATCGAATAACCTCCAGCACAAAGCTGCCGAGGGGTGCAGATGTGGATTTCGGTCCCTTGCTTTATCTTGGATCTTACCGCTCAGATGATTCAGTAGTTGATAGCATAGAACCCATTTTCCTTACCTTTCACCCTTTCCTTATGAAACAATAACCATTGTTAAATTAAAAGTTAGAAAATAACGAAGTTTTGTTTTCATCTTTTGATTTGCTCCTGTACGACACCTTTTCTAATTTGCTGTTCATTTTATTACCTGCCCAGTTGCTCCCACACTAGCTATGTCAACCGTTCCTTCTGTTCCAGTTGCAAACCACAAGCGAGGTAGGAATTGTGGGATTCATACAGTGGTCGCATAGTGCTCCGTGTTGTGAAAACACCGCGCTGTATGAATCTGGAATATCTGTGCAGTGTACCATCAGCGTGCTGGCGAGGCGTCCTCATGGACAAGAGGAGCGTTAAGTTGCGTTCACAGAAGCCATGTGAAGAAAATAATAGATGTGCTTCTTAGACAGCCAGTGCTGGCATGTGCAGTGACATTTGTTTTTAAAGGGGTTAGATGTATGGCTGTGACCGTTCAGATTGTGGCCTGGAACACAAATGCTTGCTAGACTCTTCTTTTCCTCACTGATACGCAGAAATTGTAAACGAGGATACATGAGCAGATTTGGGGAGGGCAAACATCGAACGTCAATAGTCCGTGTCCTCAAGAAGTGTCTGTAAGTGCCGTGGAGTGTAATAGTTATGTCTTTTAACACATCCTGAGTGTGCCTTACATCTGCATCTTACTGTAACGGTGTGCAAATTCAGTGTAGGCATGACATTTTGAACGGACGTTGCAGTGTTTTACCAAACCAATGGAATCCTGCGGGCGTGGTGAAGGATGCCAGGCTTCTCTCTGACGCGCAGGCAGCCCGTTCCATTTGCGTATCTGTCATTCACCGGCTGAACCCCGAGAGCTTCTCATTGTTTTTCCTCATCAGTTTATCTGTAAAGAGCATGTGTAAAGATGTTTTGTCTTTCTGTAGCTGTTGTGAATATCTCATTGTTCATGAAATACATATTAACAGGGAATAGGGATATTAACAAGTGTTTGAACTTCGTTTGACCCATTCGATGAGATCGTGATAACAAGCCATATTGGTTGTTAGGAAGCAGGTCATTTCTAAGGTTACCATGAAATCTGCTTTGTTTGCCTTTTGTTAGTGTACAGAGGAGGGACACAGAGCTGCTGGAAATGAAAAAGAAAAAATATTTTAATGATTTCTGAATGCACTTTTCGTGAAATACTCTTTGTGCTTTTAATTAGAAAATCACACTGATAGCTATCTCGTGCATTACCTGTCTCAGGTTAAAAGTGACGCTTCCCTTCTGTGTGTGTTTGCATTGTTTCATGTGATGACATTGCATGTTTTATTGGTCGCAGCGGAAGCTTCAGCTGAACCGTGTCCCCACAGCACAATAGTGTGTCATCTCAGAGATGTAAAGCCTAGCATTATAATGGGGGGAAAAAGTATTCAACTTACAGAAACAGAACAATTAAATGATCAACTTCATCAGCATCCTTCAATGGGTAATTTATCAGGCGTCCTACAACAGGATCGAGATTGTGGCAGCAGAATCATTGCGTAGAAAACAGTCTTTAAAGGCTCGTACAGTCCATCCTGTGCGTTGGCAAGGGATCTGACAATTCCTGAATCATCCAAAGGCAATTATCCAATTTAGATTGGATAATGGCTATCTGTTCTCCACTCTTCCTTCCCATTAGACCTGTCTAGCTATCTTCACTTCTCCTCTAAGGTTTTATTTTCCAAACCATTTACTCCTTATTGTTATTCACCTTTAAACTGTCTCCAGTTTTATCTGACACGTGGTGCTCAGAACCGAAAGCAGCATTTCCTAGCACCGTAAGCTCACGTCATCTTGTTGCTGGTAAACCATTTGCAACCTGATTTTGATACTTCCCCCCCCCAGCTCTTCCAGTGGTGGCATGGCTTGGCCAGTGCGTGGAAGCGGCTGGGCGGCTAGCCAGAGACACGGGCCTGAAAACCTTCCGCCGTGCATCTGACGAGTCGATGAGCAGGCTGCTCTCTGGTCTCGCTGCGCAGGTTAAGGTGACCCACCGAAGCTAGAAGGGCCGTACAGCACTGCCAGGCGTCCGCTGGCACGGCGCTGAGTGCAGTTCTACCTGTTACGTATGGCTGGGTTAGGGTGGCACCTCGTGTAGCCGGTGGAGGAAATAATTCCATTTCAATCCTGTGAGAACCCTTTACATAGCTTTTTTCATAAACACAGGGGGATGGAAAAATTATTCACTGTTCACAGCAGTGAAGAAAATAAGTTCATATTAGTGCACTAGCAAAATGGGGAGTGAGGGAGGAAGCCAGAACTAGCAAAAAAATGATTTAATCATTACTTGCCATGCCTTTTCCCCCCCACTTTGTGCCACTGCTAATCTTTGATCAGATGTTACACTGCTTTCCAGTTAACCAGGTATTTCCTATACCATGTAGCATTTACCAGCCCGATGATCCACGATTCCTAGAGCTTTCCCATACCTTAGTATAAATTAACTTTGAGGCAGAGGCTCTCCCCCACACAGCACAGCGGTCACAAAAGAGCAGGGCCCATAGGAGTGCAACCCAACCAAGTCCAAGGATTGGTCTCGTTCTCCTTCAGTGTTGATGAGCCCCAGCTGAACTGGGGTGGCCCTTCTGCTGATGTGTAGGAGCACGCGTGTACATCAAACTTAGTCCTTCGTAATTATTAGATGTTTCTTCGGGCCACATCCTAACTTGGAGCAAGCCTTGTTTCAGAGTGTTACACACTTCATGTGCAGCTTGGTTTCTTGTGCTTTTTAATGGCTGACTAGGTGCAGGAGGAACAGGGAAGGCCATACCAGCGTTGCAGAGGGGAAGTAGTGCAGCCATTCATTCACAGAGCGTTCCCAGTTTCTTTCTGCTGCTTTAAACACAAACGGTGATGTAGCATAATCTGATTTACTAGCACTTCTTTATAGTCCCTGTATTTTTTAAATATAAAAATATAGTATTTTGCTGCCTGTTACTGATTCAAAAAACAAGGTAAAATTATTTCCTCTAAATTCACCTACAGTGTGATTGTTTAGCCACGAGTCTGACAAACATACCAGTGCCGTATGGTCTCACCAGAACAGACTGTCTGATGGTAGCAGAAGACAGGTCCTTTGTCAGAGCAACTAAGACAGCATTGCTTCTGACTCCAAGATTCAGAAGCATCAGGTTGCTTATCACTTATTTTAAAAACCAAACACATAAAAACTTAGAGCCGTAACAATTTTCCCGTTGACTCCTGTTTTGCCAGTGCCAGGTTCCACCTTGAGATCCGTTGCCTCTGCCCCACATGCAGGCAGCTTGCGCTGCAGCAAACGGGGAGGAAACGCTGCTGGGCGGAGGCGGAGATGCTGAGTCACGCTGCCCAGCTGCAGAGGACAACCAACGTTAACACTTTTCCTCCCCACTCAGTTATGTGGGGGGTGACACGCCGCGACTGGCACGCCAAATGTCTTGCTGCACTCCAGCTGCTCGAGGCACCAAAGCGGTGGGATTGGCGGGAACCACAAACCACCGGTTTCGCAGTGTAACATTGAAGAGGATAAGGATGCATGTATGTTAACTAAATGTGTGTACGTTAATTTAATTAGTTTCCTGGCAGCAGAAAGACAGCTCTCAACGTTGAAGCATATGTTGTGCTAAGCGCTGTACAGCGTAAGAGAGGATGCTGTCCGTTTACAGCCCGTTACGTCAGACAGCAGCCGAAGAAGTACATGTGTGTGCGGTGTCCATCACATACTCACAAACGTGTACCGGTGTTGCTGTTTCTTTATAAAAATACACAGGCACAAACATTGTATCTGACGCCCTGAGCCGACAATGGTGGGCTCGTTCGGTGCCCCGGCGCAGTTGGCGGCGTACCGTAGGAAAGGCAGCGCAGGGAACTCGGCCCCTGTCCTCTGTGGAAACATTTTGCACCTCTGCTGCAACTTTCTCTGATGATGGGCTAAGTTAACGTCAAGCCCTTAAAGCCTTTCTAGGCCGCGGCACCCAGTACTCCGTTGCTGCAGGAAACATGCCATAAGCCCTCTCACCAGTTAGTAAACTGCATCTCTGGAGCATCAGTGGGTTTGCTACAAATTGGAGGGCTGTTAAGACCTTCAGCGCCCTATGGCTGGATCCCATCTCCTCATTTCCAGTGGCAGTTTCTCAATGGCCAGTTAACCCCCGTTTGTTCTGTGTCGGTGTTCTCCATCAGCACCGATGTTCACTTAGGATGACAGAGGGCTACCTCCTTGATGTATTTGTGGCCAGTCTTCAGGTTCCTGGACCAAACAAGCCAAATTATCCTAGTCTTCACTTTTTAAATAGGCTCTCTCCTTCTCTGATCATGCTAATAACCCTCCCTCCATTCATTCTGGGCTCCTAATCTCAGCGTTGAGGGATCAGACCTACACAAGCTTTCCACACAAGGTGTAGCTGTGCCTTCCGTCGTAATATTGATACATTTCTGAGTTCTGCTTCTTTCTGCATAAAACCAAGCCTTGCTTGTGGTTAAAGACTAAGAGGCACCAGCATCCTGTGTTTAATGATGAGGGTTTTAAAAAGCAGCTGTGATGCCAGCTTTCTATTCAGTACGCATTTCAGAATTTTCCTGATCTTTTCTGGCCCAATTGTTTGCCATCTCAGCATATAAAAATGGGTTACTGCTTGCCTCAGAAGTACGGTAGCAGGAGCTCTTACCTAACACCTCTCTTCTTTCCTTTGCTTCTCTGTTAATGGCTTTAGGAGGTGCTGGCCCAAATTGTCAAACTGGAGATTTGTTTGGCCTTGGACTGGTTTGGTTCCTAGGTGCCCACCAGTCACAGCACCCCGAGCTCAGTAGTATTTTTGAATACCCACCATTTATGTCAGAAGAAAGCTTTTCTTTTACTTACCGTTGTGGATTTAATCATTATGAAGTCTGACAATTTTGTCCACTGTATTTAATATATTTAATATGAGGCAGTTTTTCCCACGTCTTGATTTATACTCATCCTAAATGTGCAAAAAGATGTGCCTTTCTCTCAGCGCAAACTGGGCCTCCAGTACCCCGAAAGGTTTACACCTGCCAATGCTTCAGTTCCATCAGGCCTGCCGCCAACAGCCAACCTCCGACGTCATGCCGTGGTGGTGGGGTCACGCTAACCTGCCTGAAACCAACCTCGCTCCCATTGCAGATCCACATCTGCCGTTGTCCGTGTTACGTCGGTTACCGTGTCTGTGCCATCCATTCACCCTTCTGCTCGTGGCTCATTTTCCCTAAGCATGGAATGTGCTGTTACTCTGCTGCTGGATACAGTTGGTATACGTTTCTGTTCTTCCTCGAAAGACTGCGAATGCTTCGGGCACTCCAACCGGTGCAGTTACATCGAGCTGCTCAATACGGTCATTTGCGTGAGCTGTAAGCACAACACTAGAGGTCAGCACTGCGAGTTGTGCAGGCTGGGCTACTTCAGAAATGCTTCTGCAGAGCTGGACGATGAAAATGTGTGCATAGGTCAGTCCCGGGGTAACCGCCGCTTTTCTTCTCTGCCTTTTCAGCTACTGGCGCAGGCAGCTGCTAGGGACCACTGCTGCTTACCTGCCAGTTGAGCCAGAATGAGCTTTTTCAATGGATGAGAACATCTGTGTAGAGTTTTCACCTCATTTCCCTTGCCCCTGTAGCCCCGAGGAGGTATTTCGAATCCGTATCTGACCACGAACCTCCCTGGCTAAGGGTCCCGGGATGATTTTCCCCGGAAGCCCCCGAGAAACTGATTGGGCTGTCCTTCCGCGGGAGGGAGTCACGCTGGAGTCGCGCACGTGAAAACAGAAGGGTTGAGTCATAAACACCCGTTCCCAGTCTAACTTTCAGAATTATGAGTACAGCCTCTTGAATACTTGCCTGGAGACCTACAAAAGTTGCCAGCTGCATCACTAGGACATGGGGAGTGGTGTTTATTAACTCCTTTCATTCACGTAAATTCCATAAAAACACGTTGCAGCTAATTCTGCTCCCGGGGCACAGGGCTGTAAATGCCGTGTGGCCTCCCCTCTCCTGAGGTTTCCAACTGGAATGATGCCCACATGGTTAGGAGCAGAGTTTGTCAACTGTTTGACACGACGGCAATTTAGGAGAGGGATTCCTAGGTGGAAACGATGCTTTAGACCTAGTGTCTGCTATAAACATCCAAAATGCAGAATTAAACAAAACCTCAGAACATAATAAGAAAAGCATATTAGGAAAAAATACAGGATCTTTATCACACTAGAAGAATACGTGTTCTTCTCATGTCCCCACAGACAGCGTATAGCAAAAGTCAGGACACTTTAGGTGAAGACTGAACACCGTCAATAAAGGAAGCCTCATACCATGGCCAGTAGCTGACAGGTGGCCACAAAAGACACTGTTCTAATAGCCAGCAGAGGTGGAGAATTTCATTATGTAGTGTTTCTTATAGACATAAACATCAGTAGAAGCTGTTCTGGATTTTCATTGTGATTTTTTTTCTTTCCACTTTCCAGGAAGCAAAAAGAAAAGAGTAGTTATAAGACATTCTCATGCCAAAATAGACTATGGGTGAATAAATTATATTTTAATGTTTTTATAACCCATTGCTGATATTCACACCAGAAACTACTTAGGTTGCCATTGCTTGTTTCAGTCCGCAGCTTGACAGATTTACACTTTATTTCCTGATAAACACCCAGGTCCATCCACGCACTGCATTTCACGTGGCCTTCATGCATGATATCCTTTGACATTAATTAGTCTGAGCTAATACGAACTTCAGTAGGCAAGTCATGGTCTTGTATGGCTGTGCTGAGGAGACTAACCCAAGGAAATGTTCTTGGGGAAAACGCACTGTCCCTCACTTTTGTTTGGTGCCGATGACGGCCATCGTTGGTCTGAGATCAGGGCTGTATCATTTCAGCTGCCTAAATAGGCCCAGTGACTGTGACAGTAAGTTACTCTAGTTGGGGTTTTTCATCAGTAAGTTGCTTTCCCGTGTGCACTGAGATGCTACGACAGCACGTGTAGGTACAGAAGACAAGGACATTCATGAACCAGGAGTCAAAAATAAGTAAATTTTCAATTAATTTAATTTTAGAATGTATTATTTAGAATGTCGTAGTAAAACAATTGTGCACTTCAAAATTGCCCAGACTCTGCAGAAATAAAATTTAAAAACCTTTCCTTTAACAAGAGTCTTTAAAAAAAAGGCAATGATGTGATGCATTTGCTCACTTTCCCACCCTGACGCACGCAGAACTCTTGGGCTCCCGTGAGAACTGTACCACGTGAGATGACTGTAGGATCAAACCCCGGTTTGCTACGTACTAGGTAATTTGTTTTGAATAAATACGATTCTTGCTGGGCTAAGACAGTTTTCAGGATCACAGGGATCGTCCTGCATACAAAACGTGTGCACCCCAGCTGCTGTGCCAGCTTAAGACGACGCCCACGTTCCCTCTTGTTTAGAGTCGGAGAAGTGAAGCAGGTACCCAGGCGCTTTTCAGAAAGCAGAGAAGCTCGTGCTTAAAGTGCTGTCCTGCACTGGGGCTCCCAAGATTTAATCCTGCAAAATGCTGAGAATTTGCCCTCTGAGAGAGCTGCTGGGCTCACCGTCCTTCTAGGTCAAGCACAAGAGTCTTGCTCTATTGGAAACGCTCATTGCTCTTTTCGCTGGGTTGAAAAGCAGTGTTTTGGGGTTTGAGTACAAGTGGAATGTGGGCATGAACTTTTTAATAAGCAGATTTCCGATGACGTGTGCAAGTCTTATTCCCGTATGAAAGTCTCGTTTCTCCAGGCTAATTCTTTCCTCTTCAGCCGTACGTGTAGAAAAGTAAGAAATGTTTGGATAAGGTAATTTAATGGCAGCTATCAGGGCTTTGGCTCTGATTTATCAGAATGACTTGTTTGTTATTATATAGTTTTCAGAAATATATTTGGTAAGTACATGGATAACTAATCTGTGGCTCGTAGCCGATACTAACTAACTGGAGAAAATGTAAATATTTTGTTTTTAAAACTGGCAAGTTACAAAGAATTGAAATACTGAGAAGGTTTTTACCAGTGAACCAAATGCAATGCATTACACAGTGGGCTTCAGTCGAAGTTCATTATGCCATTAATTTTCTTAGAAGCAAAATAAATTTTATTTCCTAAAATGAAATATCAAAAAAAGGTGCATTTGTCAGTTAACTGCAAAATTACCTCCTATCGGCAACTGCAGTTTCTAAAGAAATCAAGATATTTTAAAGTTGAAAATCAGTCACTTGACATGCTTACAGTGAAAAAATTTAACAACTTGAAGAGCTTTTTATTTTTACAAGGTCTTGATGAAGTCCTAATGCAGTGAATACATGTGTTGGCAAGCATGGATAGCATGGAGACCACCAAGTAGACCCAGAGTAATAAAACATTTCCTTGGCCCTACAACATAAATGCTGAACTGGTGATTACTGTCACACCTCTCAGGTGATCGGGGAACCCTGAGCCTTGTCCAGTAGCCACTGTCAACCCAGACTGGTAAAAGCAGCCAGCCTGCAGCCTTCAGCCCATTTTCCCAACCTTTTCTTTTTAATTTTCATTGCGTTTTGTTGGCAGCATCACGCTGATACAGTGAATCGCAGTGGGCGGATGACTATCTTCCCATCCTTCAGACGGTCACCAGATGAAGGTTAGGAGGAAAATCCCTTCCCAGTTCAGATCCGCAGGGGTTTTTTTCCCCCACCCTGGAACCTGGTGTGTAGTCTGCTTCTCAGGATGATCTGGGAATGTTAAGTTAATGTTATTTAACGCCCTGTTGTGAGGGCATTGGCAAGATTGAGTGTGCCCCTGCGGCCCACTGGAATTTTGGCTTTTGAGCCTTTTAATGCCGTAAGTATTTGGCAGGTCTTGGGGGGCGCTCCACAGCCTGCGACGTTGTGTTGGCCAACGAGCTTGGGTGCTCGGTCACCTCTGTAGGTGATGTATCCGTGGTATCAGTTGTGTGTGGGGAAAGAGGGAGGCTAGGTTCAGTTACTGAACGTTGCTGGGTCTGTTTGGTGTTCTGACTTTGTTGACTACTCTTACAAAAGGTCCTGGCTTAAAGTTTTGTTTCCACTCTGCTTTCCCTGAAACAGCACGATATGGGCCTGGTACTTCCTACGTATTTAGATGATAGAGTTCAGCAGGAAAACTTTCACTGATTCAGGGTCAGGTTCTTGTTCTCTGGAAAACACATTATTTATCTGTAAACATTCAGTATCATAGGCCGTAGATTGCTTGAGAAACACTTGTTTAAATCCCTTAACTCCAGTATGCCCAGCTTAAGCTGTTTTTAATGTACAAGAATCAGGCCCTCTTCCTCAAATGCAATTCCAGGCTTTTTGTCTTTCCAGGTTTTCTATAAACGCCTGTCAAGCAAATGTTACGTCCTGCATTCAGTATGTATGTCGGCTCTGTGCCTGTTGACATAAACATTTCATACATCTGATTAACATCAGAATTGCCAGCTCTTCAAATGGCCCTCGCTGTGCTGTAACTCGGCACGGGATTTTTGGCATGTCGGTTTTCAGCTCCGTTCATGAATGGTGCTAGCTAATGGACTCTGTTATTATTGTGGAGCTCTGTTTGCCAAAGGTAACTATTCTTCCTCAGCATGCCAAATGTTCCAAGTGCCATCTGTAATTTACAGTTAATAAACACTGAGACAACAGATGACAAATGTCTTCCCGGTAATTTTTTTCCTGTTACAGTTTTTCCATTGGATTTTTTTTTTTAATATTTTCCTTCCCAAGTTCAACTCCATTTTGTCATTTACAGTATTGCTGAGGTTTAACCTAATGCTGGGGAGCAATTCCCAAAGGCAGTCATCAAAGCAGCTGGGATTCACAGACAGAAAGCCAGACTCCCAGCAGGTTGCTGGATTCGGGAATCGATTTGTGTATCTTTTGCTTCCAGCAGCAGCAGAGATCAGATGCTGCTAAAACCCGTCTGTGGTCTCAGTTGACAGTGGAGTTACTCTGGGTCTACTTGGGTCTACATAGAAATAAGATACAGCCCTTCATTTAAAAAAAAAAATAAAATAAATAAATAAGCTGAAGAGCAGGAGTGCCAGCAATGAGCTCTGCTGCCTCCCGGCCTGTCCTCTTTGTTCGGCTGGCTGAAAGCTGAGCACAGATCCTGTAATCACGCTAAGGACACGGCCTGCGAGTGAGCACCGCAGTGGGTGGTGTGGGAGGAGATGGCTGCCCTGGTCGTTCCGTAATTAAGTGAGCACACGTGGAAAACACACAGTGGGGAAGAGCCTCATTGCATTTTCCATCTGCGCACTGGGAGGTGAGAGGAATGAGAACGGCAGTGTAAAGCCGCTCTGATAAATCCGGCCTTGCATTGCCGCTCACCTCAAGCTTTTCATTGTGGAATATGTAAAAGCTTTATTAACGTCACTGATAAATACAGTCTCATAAATTTAATAGCAGATAGCCACATAAATTGTTATACTGCTCAAAATGACGAAGGAAGACTATCTTGGAAAGAAGTAAAGTGCATTTATATAGCCCTTTTAAGACATTCAGCACTGCTGAAAATACTGAGTAATATGGATAAGTCTGTTTTAATAATGCGAGACATCTCACCCCGATGGCACTTTGATATAGCCATGCTATACAAAGCTTTTCTAATGCTCATTAAATTGTCCAAAATATCCTTACCAGAAGAGAATCTGTTCCAATCACTTCTCCTCAAAGAACATGGCATCTCCTGCTTTTATCTCTTCTCTACCTACTTTTTCTCTTCACATTCTAAAGTGTCTCTTCCCGAAATGAGAAATGCAGATGACTGGGCCTGCAGTAGCTGCGTTCACTGCTCTCGCTATCCATAACAGACAGTCTTCCTTTTCCTTCAGCGGGGCAATGCCCCCTTTGTGGGTTTTGGATGAATTCTCGCCGTACGTGGAGCTGAATCCCATGTGTCTGTGTTGTCTTGTTTCTGCAGACTGTTATTGTAACCCTTTTGGGTCAGTCCACGATCGCTGTAATGACAGAGGATTTTGTGAGTGTAAGGAGGGGACGTCAGGGCCCAAATGTGATAAGTGTCTGCCGGGATATATCTGGCACGGCTTGGGCTGTCAACGTAAGTAACTCAGAGTCGCCCCTCTGCGTACGCTGTCCCCCGCCCCTTAAGAGCAGAGAACGGGCAGCGGGCTCTGCGGGCTGTAAGAACGCCAGCCCGCCCGGGCCTTTCGGGGGCTCCCGGACCAGGACAGTCAGCGGGCTGTGCCATCCATGCATCTCAATGTGCTTTCAGCGGCCTTGCCATGTCTGGAGGGGTTCCCACTGAAATATCTGAATACGTGTGTCTCGCCAACTGTGAAACACGTTTTGTATACTAAAACAGCCGCATATTAACTCCAAATTTAAAAGCCTTACACAAAGACAATGTTCCCTTTTTCTGCAAGTTCACTTTTTTTCTGTGCTAAACTTCACCTTCTGGAGTAACTTAACTCCGCTTCCATACCCTAACACTGCATCCCCGGGCAGTGAGACTGCAAAACCGCTGCCTCGTCACCTGTTATAACTAGTGAAAACTAGGCAAAAGCTAAAGGTTAAAAAGAAAATGGAGGTATACTTAACATCCTTAAAAATAAGAGCTGGAATTTGGCGTAAATATTGCTAGAGCAGCTGTTGTTTCAATGCTTAGCTGTGTATTTAGCTGCTTAACAGGTCTGGTAAACAAGTGAGTGGAAGTACATCAGGATATATAGGGTTAGACTTTCACTGCAAATTTATTTATGTAGTAGTGTCTTAAGATTTATTCTTTATAACCATTTTGATCACCTACTTCCAGAAACTCTGGAGCGTCCCCTCATGCTTTTCTTCCACCTTTTCTTCCTGCCTCTCTGGATCCTTCCACACACACATTAAAGAGATTGCTACCAGAGCTCGCTTTTGATATTTAAGAGTGAGAAACACAAGAGAGAATGTAATTACTGACACTGATTAGCCAAATATTATAACATTGGCCGTATAGCCACACAAATGCTCTAAATGCTCTAAAACAAATGCAAATCTTACATCATAATTTTTAAAAAGAAAACAAAAAATACCCCAACAACAAAGCTAGAGATTACCGCTGCCCTTACAAGTGATGAGTATCTCTGAAGTAGACAATCTGGGCTTGTGACAATTCAGCAAATATATCTGGGAAGAAAACCAATAAATAAAGAATTTCAGGAAAGATTGTGATAATTAACCAGTTAGCATTAAAGCTAGTACGTTAAGAGCAAGGAAGTTTGCATGGGCAACGCAGTCAAACGCTACCTGAGAAAATGGGACTTCCTCAGCTTCTGCCAGAAAGCTCCTGTTTGTATCTGGCAGGTTATTTAAATCACCCTTTTCACACGTTGTTAACTGTATTCTTATTTTCTGGATGCTTGCACTTGAATTTTGATTCACAAAAAATTATTGAGCACTTGCAGCAGAAAGCAGGCGAAGCAGTGTTTGGAATCTCAGAGTTCTCTATTATTAATATTTTGAACAATCAGGTGCCAGCTATCTCGGATAAAGCACTCAAACCCCTCTGCCTTGTGCCCCTGATGTAGAAGGAGGTTGCCACCACCACTGTACCCTACCCTAGGTACTGGCAAAATAAGCATTAGAGTTTTTGAAGCATTGAGATGTTGTAGTGACAGGAACCACAGGGGAAAAAAAAAAGAAAAGAAAAAGGAAATCAATATGATCCTCTGCAGTGGAATCTGAACGAAGTACAGTAAACCCCACATCCACACAGTGGGTCTAAAGAAGATATTAAGAAGCTGAGAGATCTGAACAGGTCTGGAGGGCTGTGGAGCAAAATTTTCATCCGTATAGTTAATATAATCATCTATACACCAGCTTGTCAAACCAATTGTTTGTTAAATGCACTATTTCCTGTCTTTTCCGGTTTGGACATTATAACCCCAATAATGTTCTTGTAATGAGGGCTTTCTGAGCCCGATGTATAATTAGTCTGGCTTTAGCTGAATCGGAGTATTTGTAAAAGCTTTAGACAGTTTCTGGAAATGCAAGCTAGTGCCTTCATATTTGCTGACAAAACTAATTAAGTTTCCCTCACTGTGTTGTAATTTTCTGAACAAATCTCAGTCTTATTGTGTAACTGTTAGCGATTCTCCAAGTTTGACTAAATTATCTGATCAAATGCGGAAGAAAACCAACTAGCTGCAGTTTTATGGAACAGACATCCAATTGCCATGTGTTACCAAGCATACACTATTTCAATTTCATTTCAAGTCTCTTCATGGAGGAACAGAATTCCAATTTACATTTAGTTTTGTTGTGTAGCAATTTTAGCTTTGTTTGGTATTTTCCCACTGAAATAGAAACAAATGACTGGGCAAGCAAGCAGACCCTGATATACAAAAAAAAGAAGAGCTCATTCTGCTGCCTTCGCCAAGCTCTAAAAGATGCTTTCTCTGGGCGCGGAGCGTGTGGGTTTGGTCTGTTCTCCTGAGCTTGTGTGGACAGAAATGTGTGTATGCAAAGATGGACACGCACACACTCAACAGGCCAATGTGTGTTTGTTCACTTCTCGTTATACGGAGCCCCTTGGCATGACTGGGGAAATCTATGCTATGGAGCTCTGCTGCTAAAAATCACTGACCTAGGGCAACCAGAAGCTTGACCAAGAAATAAGTTCAATCTAGACAGTAGCTAGTTTAATGACTTGTATGATTGTATCAGTAAATGGAGTCGTCATCCTATTTGGGAAAAGCCAAGGCAAAAGTCCTGTTGTATTTTCTAAGGCTCACAACACATCATTTGACAAATTACTGTTCCTAGGCTACCTTGGACCACACGTGGGGAACAGACACCGCAGCCATTCTCCTCGGAAGTGTTCCTTTAGGTGCCTCACGCTCACGATTCCATCCAGAGCCTTTGAGGATCCGAGCAGAGCGCTCATCGCTTGCGTCTCTGTGCGTACAGAGGTCAGACGCAATTTTAGGCTTTGCCTCCCAGATAAAAAGCGCGGCGATAACAGCTGTTATCTCACCGGACTCAGGGGTTGTGCTGCACAGACACGGCGCTCAGCAGGTCTGGTGGGTACAGGAAGGTTTGCTGCCCTCAGACGAGGAGGCGCGGTGGGTGCGACGGCGCCTGGCGCTGTTCCCAGCCCTCCCCTGGAACGATGGGTGCCGCAGGCGTTGTGCGCGGGGCAGCTGCTGGGGTTCAGTGCGCCGCCGGCCTCCCAGGGACCCGCAGGGGCTCTGCCACCGGCACGCAGGCATAGATGAAAGCGCAAGGAGTGAGTTAAGAACAGAGCAGTCTGGTCCTGAAACCCCTTCAGAATTCCAGAAACATGAAAGAATACATAGCTATATCTATTTTTTTTTCTATTTTATAGAAATTAAATTATTTCCTTTCAAAATGAACATAAAAACAGAAGAAAAACTCCAAGCCTGGCAAGAAATTTAACCAGCACCTGCAGCTGGTTTGGCCAGCCTTAAACTGAACATAGAGCTTTGTGATAAGAGGAACCTGGAACAAAAGGTAGGAACATTTACACAGAGAAGAACTGCCTGAGTTTTTTTAAAAAAGTGAATGAAGGCAAAATATGAAGCAGGAGCATTGATTTGATTTTCTGAGTGTTCTGCTCAGCTTTTGTATGCGAGTGTGCTGCTTGCATCTTTTGTGTTTCTGGGCCGTGACATTTCAGGTGACTAAATTCTGAGCATTTAAAAATAACAGTTTTTAATTTCACATGCACAAGACTTGATTCCAATGCCAGCTGCATATTTATCCAATCAGGCAAAGAGAAAGAAAAAAAAAAACAAACCACAAAAAGCCTTTTTTGCCAATCGCCGTTTCCCAGCACAGGTTGAATTTTTGTTCGGCGTGCTCACCCCCCGCCCCGGGAAGGTGGGGGAAGGTCCAGTGGTGGATATTACTCACTATCTCCCTTCGTATAGTCAGTGAGCAAATAAAGACGCCGACCCTGCAGCCCCACTCGCGCCCGAGTTCAGCTCAGCGCGTTATTTACTGTGAATCGCTGTTTTACGTCACCTTGGTTCAAGAGTGTAACCCTTAAACAATTAGCGAGTGAGTTTTCAGCCAGATGCCTTATGCCAAGCTCTGAATAGTTTCTTTTCTTTGCCTTCATTTTCAATAGTTTGCATGAAAGCAGGCCGAGGATCGTGCTCTTATCTTCAGCGCTCGAACTGCGCTTGGTGCTTGTGTCTGCCTTCCAGGCCGAGCTGCAGCACTCTGCAGCCCACTAGATAATTCATACCCTGCCACAGCCTGCCTTCAAAATATTGTATGATTATTTAAATATAAGCTTTCTTGGCTGCCTTTTATCATGCGTTACAAATGTTAGAAGCCGAGGCATTTGATCAAAATCATCATGCAGATTGAATTCCCAGAGAAAATCAAACCTGAAGTTGTAACCCTGCGATTTACAACTTTTTTTGCTTTGGGAAGTTTGTGCTTACAACTCAGCAAGAAAAGATGTGTTACCGTCCAGTTCTTAACAAAAAAAAAAGTCTTTCTTGAAAAAAATACATCATACACTTCTCTCTAAACAGATTAAATGCATAAATGTAATTGTCCGCCCCCTTGAAGGTTAGCGGTGTGTGCATGGACACATCCCGTGAGCCCGTCACCCGTTGAACCTGTCCCTGGGGAGCTTCAGATGGCTCCAAATTTAAATCCAGAATAATTCTCCTTAAATCAACCCGGGATCCCCTGCCGCAAGTCAAGGCAAGCGTGGCTTACAGATGTAAGATTACAAACAAAATCACAGCGTTGCCAGGGCTGGTTCTCAGGTGGTGCGACGCGGATTCCCCTCACCGCAGGGGAAGTGTGCTGATGACTTACATCAGTAATGCCATGCTGGTATCCTGGGTCTTTTAAACCTGGGAAAAGGCAACGTGAGTATGCGTATTAACGCATTAATTCCAAAATGCATGACCCGCAGAAAAAACCATGCAGGTACAGGGATCCGTGGAAAACTGCTCACCAAAGTGTGAGTATCATGGAATGGTATTTTTTAATGAGATACTGGATTTGAAGGAGAAAAAGGAGGTTGATATCTCCCTGGGGAGAGGATATTTTAGTCAGAATAAACGCTATATTTAACAGAAATGATTCAGTGAAGCATCTGATCGGGCACTGGAACAGGCTGCCCAGGGCAGTGGTGGGGTCACCATCCCTGGAGGTGTTCAAAGAACGTGCAGAGGTGGCACTGCAGGACATGGTTTAGTGGGCATGGTGGTGTTGGGTTGATGCTTGGACTTGATGATCTTGGAGGTCTCTTCCAACCTTAAGATTCTATGATTCTGTGATCTTTTCTCTACAGATCAGCACAGAGGAGAAATTAAATTATAGGATGCTTTTTCTGTATAGTTATTATATATATCTGCGTAGTTACTGTGGCATCCCTAGGGTTGGGATCAAGTGTCAAGCTGCTTTCGGTTCTGCTGCCTACAAAGTGTGTGGAACGTGGTGGAAAGGGAAGAGCCTGCGGAGGAGTAGACTGAGGGGCACTGGTGGGAGCTCCAGGCCGTGATCTCAGTGTCAGTGCTGGAAGGCAGGCTTCTACGAACAGGACAGGGATTGTGAATTAGGGAACCGAAGCCGAAGAAAATACCAGGTCATAAATCAACTGGAGAATGAGGCACAGAGTGGGAGCTGGTTAACACCTTATGAAGAGGCACCAGGCTCTTACACTGCAGCTTTCGCTTCGGGAGATTTACTCGGATAACCTGGCAATCAGACTTGCTTTTCCAAAGTGAAAAGAAATGGCTTAGTAACAACATTTATACACCTGACCTTTAATGGAACAATTTTTCCTCGGCAAAGTGAAGGATTGGGTTGGAGCAAAGACGTTGTTCCCCTCTTGATCTTGCCCAGGTGTCAGCCTCAAAGCTGCTATTCCCTGGCTGCTAAACTGCTCTGATTGCAAGTGCTGCGATCCCTTTCCTCCCAGTTCCCAGCTATTTAGTCCCACACCCCCAGCAATCTCTCAGGCGCTCGTTTGACCTTTTATTGAGCCATTTCGGCTCTAACTCAGCGGGACACTACCCAAACAAGACCAGTTTGCTGCTGTGTTAGTTCTGCGATACGAATCAGTCATGGGTTGAGCAAAGCAGGGAAAACCACTCCCCAAACCCAAAAAAAAACCTCTGTGCGCTCCCAAAAATAATTTTTAAAAAGACTAACTTACAGAAAAACAAACAGCCCTCTTAAGATTCTCTTGTACTGAAGGAGGATCATAATTTTTTACAGATGGCAGAATTGGGATCCAGCACGCGGAGCCAGAATGAGCTGTGGTGACGGACCGGGACGTGGGCGGAGTGCAGCTCAGAGCAGCCCGGTTTAAGAGGAGTGAATACCATTTCCAGGGTCTTTTGGTGCTGGGTCATGGGGAGTCCTGAGCAACTAAATGCCAGGAAAATAATGAAAAGTTAAACGAGCCGCATTATTTGTTTTCTTTAGTCAGACGCTTTTCAAATGGTTAATATTTGATAGCACCATGATAAATATTTTAATACAGTATATTGCAGTCAGTTAGGAATAGATCAAAAAGATACAAAGAAGCTCCACTAGATAAACTTTTATTAGGTACATGAAACAGAACATAAAGCTTGAGAGCCATCACCATTTAATCTGTTCACGTTTGGAAACGTATTGAAGGGGAAACTTATAACTCTGTTAGTCATAATGAATTATTAAATGTTCATTTGAACGGCGATGAGCAGGGCTGCGTTTCCTCTGGAAAGGCTGTCACGCTCGCCTTTTAATATTCTGCATTAATAAATGGATGCCATGGAAGTAGGTATACCAAGGTTCAGCCTACCTGTAAGTTTAAATTTTAAAAGATTAGCTTCCGCCTTGAATGGATTTTGGGGCTGTTCTAGGTACTGGGGCACACCTGATGCTGAGGTGTTTCTGCCCTGAATCTGAAGGTGCTGAAGGGATGGAATCCTGAAGCGATCAGCATTTCTAACTTCAGGTTTGTGTTTCTGCAGAGCTGAGTGTCGTAGCATCTAACACCTAATGAACTCAAGGCTTTTTAATTACGTATCACTACTGTTTGAGGTACTGTCCAAAAGATTTTAGATGTCTTTGCTCATTAACAGTATTTGCTATGAGTAATCTGTAGAGGTTAAAAAAAAAAACCCTCAGCAGAGTGAAGGTTTTAAAGCAATTTAGTTGAACTAAAGGAGTTATTATTTAGTATCAATAGGTTGCGTACTTCAGCAATGAATTTCTGAAAATAATCAAGACCTTTCAAAATCTGAGCTCTTAACAAAACTGTTAACCGAAGTGCCTCTTTCCATTTCCCGCTCCCACTGCACCCCGTTGTTTTCTGACCATCTTACCTAGCCCGCTTTAGAGCTGGTCATCAAAACCCTCCAGTCCCGTGAGTCCTGTGTTTAACGTCTTGCTCCCACGCGTGCAGACAGTAGAACAGCTACAGTAGAAAATGAGAAAGCCTGTACTGAGTTAGACCAGGGATCAGTTTTCCCCAGTGTCCTCTGTGTGACAGTGGTGGCCTTGAGTGGTGTTTCACCCAGCACAGGCACCCAGACTGTCAGCAGCTACAGCCTACAGATTTCCCTGGCCAAAGAGTTCATTAGTATCTTCACATTTAGTTGGTCTCAGTGAGCCTTTCCTTTACTAATTTGCCTAATCACTTCTTGAGGCATACATACTTTTGTTAATCACATGTCCTGGGCACAGGTTCACAACTGCATGAAGTGTAATTATTATTATTATTATTTCATTTGGTACTACCTAGGTCTTGGGAGGAAGAAGTAATAAAAATAAATGAATAATCCTTTCCAATTCACCTTTACCATAACACTTGTGGTTTTATAGATGTCTTAGAACCATGGAATCATAGAACGGTTTGGATTGGAAGGGACCTTCAAAGGCCATCCAGTCCAACCCCCCTGCCAGGAGCAGGGACATCTCCAACCAGATTGGAAGGGGTGCGTTACTCTTGAACACTGATTTCATCTACCATTTTATTGTGCTGTCACCCAGCACCTTAGAAATTCTTCTCGAGGTCTTTACAGCCACAATACTTTTGCAATATGAGCAAACTTTATTACATTAGTCGTCACTCACTTTTCTAGCACAACTCTGCATGTGTAAGTCCTGGCACAGTTCTTACAGGACTGAGTAGTAGTCTCTGACATTTATTCTTACCCTGTTTCCTATTATTCAATCCATGATTATTCCATGAAAATCAAAAAAAACCCAACAAAACAAAAAAAGTCCACCTCTTATGGTTTCTCTGAAAAACACTGCTGAGGGACCTTGTGAAATACTTTTTGGAGATTCACATACATTGTCAACTTGATCATTTGCATTCATACGCTTACTGATTCCCTAAAAACTAACCTACTAGGTTTGTAGACCATTATTTCCCTCTACAAAAAGTTCGCTCTTCTGTGCTCATCATGCTCATTCATCTGTCTGCTCATTCTGTTCTTCATTACAGTTTCCATCAACTTGCTCACTGGAGAAGTTGTGCTCGCTCGTCTTTAGTTCCTCTGAGTCTCCTTGGAGCTCTTGATAAAAATCACGTCTACCATTGTCCCTTCTTATAGTTAATCAAGCCCAGCTTGGCAATTAAATTAGTAAAATCACAGGAAACAGTCAGAAATTTGTCTCTGTGTTTTTTCAGAATTCTTGGATCAATATTTGCTTCAGGTGACCTGATGCTACAGACTGTCTTCCATTTTTGAAGAACGGTTTGGATAAACTTTGAGACACACGTCCAGATCGTGCCCCCATGGACACAGGCCGTGGCCTGGTAACCTCCTAAAGCTCTCCCACAGTTAACAGTTCATAGGTTTTTCCCTTCCCTACCTTCCACACCATTTGTTTGCCCTAGAGGCTTCCTAGAAATTTTCTGCTTCTCACGTGTTTAGAAAAAAAATTAGTTACTAATTTTTATGAGTTTAGTACATTGCTCAATCTGACCTTCCTTGGTACTTCAGCACATCTTATAGCTAAGTCCTGAGAGTCTGTACTCTTTACTTTTTTCCTCTATTTTGCCATAATTTCAGCATTTTTCTTTACTCTTTGTAAAGGTATTTCTCTATAAAGTTTTCTTTTACCCCACTGCTAATAATGCAGCTTTTATTAAAATTCTTTTAAACAGTGGTCTTTTTTTTGATACTCACTCTAGTGTGCATCTCTGACAGGACCAGCTCACCAAGCCATCTGCAAACACCCTGCCCATGGAGCATCTCCTTGCATTTCTTTCCAATAAGTGTCTGCGTGACCATCTCTCCTTCCCCTACATCCACACCCCCGAGATGTGTCCTAACCCTTCCAGTAACTTCAGATTCATCTTAAGGTTAACATGCGAGTAAACACTTTGACAGGGCACACGGGTGTGCTAACATCAGGAACAAAAGCTGGATCTTATAAGCGTCACTCCGGGTTTTTGTCGGATCTCTGGCTGCTGCCCTTTACGGCACAGACTGTAGTCAAGCCTAACAGCAGTGAAAGTGAGCACAGCTTCACGGGATTCAGCCAGATGGGACTGAGAGTTCATACAAAAGTACCGTGATGTTCTGTAAAACATTACCAGCATTGTTCTTTCCATTTCTTTCATCCCCGCACAATTTTGAGATCTGATGGTGTTGACTACGCACTGTTCTCCTCTCACATTGGACTACAGGCAGTGGCGGAATCATTAAAAGAGACTTTTGATGGAAGTCAAGTCAAGCCCATTATCATTATCTTGGCTTCTAAAGAGAATAATTAACTTGTTAATAAAACTTTTACCTGTAATCATCAGATGAGAAAAGAAAGATGTGACAGTGCTGGAAGCCCGAAGATTTCTACAGAGAAGGGTAAAGAGTTTGATGGTAGTTCAGTTGTTGGTAATTAATGTCTACAGTAGATTACTTACAACTGAAATCAACTTGAAATAATTACATTAAAGAGACTGTGTTCATTAACATCACTGATTCCAATACACAGCTGGGGTCCACAACGATTAAAGCATGATGCCCAAAACTGGTTTGTATTTTATAACTACAGCTCGGACAAGCACTCCTTTGTGTGCTGTTTTTTCTTTCCAGTGACTGTCTATCTGTTTGTTCAGGTGGCAGTGGAAAACCCTGTGATGACAATTACACTGGTGCCACTGGCTCCATCTAGAGACAATATTTCGATTTGTACTTCTGTTTGCAGATCAGTTTACCCACTTCATTCCCCTCCTAGAGACTGAGTGGAGCGACATTCCAAATCTTTCACACTTCTCAGACATTTATGAAACCCTGCTTATTTTCCAGATGTAGAAAGAATAAAGCCTAACAAGATCTGTCTGTGGATAAACCAAAATGTTGCTCCAGCTTATGGAGCCAGTGGCTGTGTATTGAGCATCTCTGACTAGCCAAACAAAGGCACCGTTATCTTTCTACAACACCTATGTGCCAGCCCCTGTTCTTTCCTGCTTAAATTTGAAGGCTTTTCCAGTGGACTCCAGAACCTATTCTTGCACTTCAGAACTGCTCGGTTATAAGGAGCTCAGCCATCATCTCTTCGGAGGAGGAATTCTCCCTTAAATCGTTATTTAGCTTAGCCTTAAGAAATAGCACCAAGCAGCTATAGGTCGGGGATCCCCAGTCAGAAGAGCTACCAGCTTGGTTGCCCACATACGCTGACTGGTCCCCATACACGCTGAGAGGTGCGGGAGGAACAACTGCCTCCATTACAGAAATAGCTGTCCATAGGAGATACATCAGCATCACCAGGCTCTGAATGTTACACATACTTTAAATGGGAAATGAACTTCCCTTTTGAGCCAGAAGATCCTTGAAATAAGACTCTGACTTTGAAGAGGTTAGAGTTTCATCTCCAAGGAGACTGAAGAGAGTCTCACCACACGTAGCTCGCTCTTCAAAGAGCTGAAGCTGCATTTTGACAGTGAGGCAATAAGCACCGACTAGCGTCCAAGGAGAACACGTTATTCTCACAGGCTTCAAAAATCTGGCTTACTTCCTACCGATTTCAAGAACAGGAGAATCCCACGGTGAGATCTAAACTGGGGCCGTTAGGGCAAGGAAATTCGTATTGAGGGCAAACAGCATCCTTAGGTCAGCCCCATTACGTTGACGTTATGCGGCAACGTGCAGCTCTGCGAGGAGGCTTCAGTTCCCAGAAGCAGCATCCTGTTCTGCATCTTTACCGACAGATTACAATGGTGTGTTACACCACCAATGTCTCAAAAATTGAGCCAGATGTTCTGAAATGCCTCCAATTACATATGCACCCGTGCCATTTGGTACACAACTGGGGAGAAACATGAAAGGCTGCATGTCCGCAGTATAACTTCTGCAAAGGTTTGAAAATTTGGGTCAAGATTTACACCATCTATCAAAATAAAGCCATGTACTGCTATAATTCTTCTGCAACGCTTAGCAGAGCTCTGGTAGTTCATGCAAAACCATTACCGATGTAAAACACAACTGAAAAGGTGCTTGGAGAAGTGTACTCCAGTTACATCTTCTCTTCAGTGGCAACATGACAGCTTAGCAGTGCTGCTGCAGCCCACGCCGCTCTGCACCATCAGACGACCTTGACTGTTTTGCAAATACAAAACATTGAGCCAGCGAAGACGCGTTGAGCACCTCCCTCACCTCCTCCCACCCAGCCTGGCTTTGGCCCAAACCCCTCTGTTCCAGTTCCAACCACTTCCCTTCAGCACTCTTCTTTCTTTTTTACCCATTCTGTAGCTTTCTTGCAGTCTTCAGAAAACCGGCATCCCACTCGGATCTGCCACGTTGGCACTGAAGAAATGCTGGTTCACACAGGCGGCGTAAAACCTTGGCGTTTCACACTCCTCTCATGCTCTCACTTCATAAATTGTGTTTCAAACGTGAGCAGGAACCACTCTGGAATTTCTGCTGCCCAAGATGGCACGTCTGTGCGGAGGTTGGCTTTACGTGCTGGCTAGCCATGCTTGCCATGAGGCTTCACGGAGCGTGGTGTTTGGCCTCAGTGTTTGACCCCTCACAAGGGTCCAGGCACAGACCAGTCCTACAAAAAGTTATCCTGCCTGGAATGACAGCCTTCTCTCGTCCTCCAATATCATGTACACTCTACGCAGACACGCAGCAGACACCAGCTCCCACCGTATGAGGCAACGTAAAGGAATACACGCGGTTCTGGAGGAGTTGTGGTCAGAGAAGTCAGGTCTGTGTGTAGCAGTAAATATTGTTGATGAACACTATTGTGAAGCAGCTAATAGCTTTAATTATTTGATACATTCATTTATTAGTTCTCATTTTTGCTGAGTGCTACGTGACAGCTGTTTGAGTCGTCTTATTGATACGCTGATGAAAAGAGTAGGAAAGTAAAGCATTACGCTAATTAACAGCCCACTTACAGGAGAGCTTATTAACATCCAGTGTCTCAGAAAGGAATTATGATACAAGAGTCTGCCTGTTGAGTGTCATTTTTTAATTTTACTGTAATAATATAAAAATAACAGATAATATTTTTAAAGGCCAAGATAAAGCAGAGGGGATTTAAAAAAAAAGTGCAAATCTTTACCATGTTCCTGATACATGAATATGAAGCTGCTGAAGTTCTAACTGACAAGATTAGAAGGAGGGACATACATGACATAGGTATTGCTAATTGTCAGGATATTTAACCATTTTATGCCATTTAGGTGGACAAGAGTGCATATTCCTTTTTTAAACTTCATCGTTTATACAGCTTTTCATAGCTTGAGTGTCTCCAGACTCCCTTGGAAACAGTAATCAACCCTGCCAGGTTGGCCGGGGCTCTGAGCAACCTGATCCGGTTGGAGATGTCCCTGCTCCTGGCAGGGGGGTTGGACTGGATGGGCTTTGAAGGTCCCTTCCCACCCAAACCCTTCTGTGAGTCTATGATTTCTCTAATAACCAGTGCAGTCTGGTAGATGGAACTGGCATTCCCAGGCTCTGCATTCACTCCCTTCGTCTGTTAGCGCGTGCAAGTCGTCTGACTCTCCGTGGCATCAGCTTCTCCGTTGTTCACTGACAGTAGGAGCTCTTGCTGTGAGGAGCTCCGAGACCTAGGGGGAACTGGCTTTATCCCGCCACTGGAGCTCGCTCAGCAAAAGCGCGCTGAAGGATTTCATCCACGTTCAGAACAGTAAGGCAAGGTAGATTCAGAATGAAGTTCTCCTCATTCCCAGCATTGTTGCTTTAACAAGAAAAAAAAAAAAACCAAAAAAAAAAACCAAAAAAAAACCCCCTCATTTAATATGTTTTTGTGGGAACTCTGTAAGTGTTGCCCCTTTACCGTTGCATTGTCGCTGCTGTCCACATGAACTCCGAACGTTCATCTCCGAGAGATTCTGCACCGCTTACTGTGCACAGGGGTGTTTCGGTCTCCTAGCGCTCAGTATCGTCCTTAAATCTTAAAGCTCTCTGCTTTGAAAAATGCACAGGAGAGGAATATATAATGACATATGTAAATATATTATATTTTTATATATATATAAATATAAGCTTACGGTCACTGTAACAGACCTAATTCTAAGTCACGCTTACAGAAGTGCGACTCCTTTTTTTTAGTTACATACCCTTTCCATTTTAATATCTGTGCTGTTCATGATAGTGTAATTAAAGATTGCTGATGCTTATTACAAAGCATTACTACACTATTTTGTGTAGTTTAGAAGTTGATCATAACATATTTCCAGTAGATTTTGTTACTAATTTTCAACGTGCCGCATGCAGTTGGCTTTAAGCCAAAGTAGTGAGGATAAAGTTTGCAATATTCAGATTATTCTAGATCACAAATAACTTCAGAATAGCAGTGTTCAAAATTTACCTTGACGTGAATATAACATCTTGTGTGCAAAAAATAAATACAACTGAGTCTGCTTTAAAAATCTAGCTGTTACAACGCAAAATTGTTACTTTGAATTCTTAAGGAATTCAAAATCTATGCCGCTTTGGGCAATAGAACGAGTAGCCCATTAGTCTGCTCTTTTCTGTCAAACACATCATGAACACCTTCGCTCAAATTGCCGGAGAGCACACACAAAAATGTGTCATCTGTTTGGGGAGCAAAAAACTGGGAGAGAATAATTTTTTTAAAATACTGACGTTAAACAACGTAAGATTACAATTTAATCTTCACGTTCTCACTCAGCAGCTCTCTGAAGGAATTTTAAGTTTTGTCTCTGACAAACTTTAGGTTCTAGGGCCATGCAGATGGCAAAGCCACCCTGCTAGCTTTTGGGTAGGACTGAACCCCCGGCCCTCGGCGTCCAGGGCCACTGCCAAGGAGCAATGGCGGGCGGTGGTTCCACGGGACTGCCATCCCGGCAGGCCTCCCGCCACCACGCCTACGTGCCGAAATCTCTCTGAGGTCTATGACATACCTGCCAGCGCCGTGAAAATGTCCAAAAATGCCCTCTGGCACCTCTAATGGCAGTAGCTGCTTGTATTTAGGGACCCAAATCTCACCCTCCAGCTGTTCACCGCGCCTTTTGATGACCACTTCATCTGCTGTATCTGAGCAGCTTTTGTGCTTAGCCAGTTGTTATTGATAGTGTTACATCCAAACCCTGACCTTGCTGTTGGCACTCGGCAAAAAAAAAACCCTCTAGTTTAAATTACTTCTCCTCCTAGTTAAGGAAAGGGAAGATAGATCACGTAAGAATGTTCATTTATCTCCAGGAAGATAGAAATAACGGCAGTGCAGCATACAGCTTTGTAAGTGGAATATGAATGATGGGGTATGTCGTCCCTTTTGAGCCCCCAAAGCTCTGATGTAGCTCATTGCTCTCCTGAGATCATCCTAAAATATGATAAGGGTCATGGCAATTCAGTGGCGATCCTCTAAGCAAAGCAATAAAAAGAATGGGGATTTTTTTTTTTTTTTCACCCACTTTGGGAATCATCCTCCTTTGGAGAAGTATAAAATTGGAACCGTCAGAATCGGAAAACTGAAAGGTTAATCAATCATTGCCTGAAACCGAGGAAGACTTGAAGGTGTTATCTCAACCATAATTCTTAGATAACTAAGTCTGGGTTTGTTTACAGCCGGTTTAAAAAGCAATCTCGTGCTGTTTCTGCCAAAGCTGCTATGGCATCCCTATCATGCCAGAGTATCAGTTCCAAAATTCAGTTCTCCCCCTTGTCCTTTTGGCAGACTTGATGTATTTCTTCTCATTATCTCTTACGAACTAAATCAAAGGGTTTTAGATTAAGAAGAGAGATGGAAAATGAGAAAGCACAGGTGCAATCTGCGGAACAGAGTAACTTGCTACCTCTTATCCTTACGGCATGGTTAAAATAAAATCTGTTCTCCAGAGGATTTTGTGCTTTCGGTAGTAGTCAACCAAGCTCACCCCCGCGGGCGCCAGGATAAGCTGGTAGCTGTTTGCCGGAGAGCGATCGCCGTGCCGTGGCTGCGTGCTGGGGAGAGGTCGTAACAGTAGCTGCTTCTTTTTGTGGAAGCTCTGAAGACTTCTCCTGCGATTTGATTAGAACTGGCTTAGCTTTGAAGTGAGAGTCGTGCAGAAAGAACAGAAATTAGATGTAGGCAAACAATCTTAAAATTCTACCAGAGATTTTCAGCAAGCACAGTACCTCCATTACCCACCTATTCATTTACTCCCTGGTAACTTAACAAAACTGGTTTGATAAAAAATCAAGTGTCATTGCAGTTGTGCCTCTCACAGGCGTTTCTGAGACACGCCAAGATGGAGGTGCCTGCCTGTAGAAACACTTGGTCAGTGTTTATTTTCTTGTGTTGTTGGCAGTATTATTAATCACGACATCGTTTCGACTTTGCACCAGAGATCTTTGTATTAATGTTTGTCATTTTATGACCGTAATTTTGACACAGTAAGATACGCTTTAGGCTTGTACTTGTCTACACTGATTTATTTTGTCTTAACTTCAGACTGTGCCTTGGTAGATATGCACAAACCACTTTTTATTTTGTGCTGTCAAAGCATCTCCCTTGTCTTGACCTGACAGAATCCCAAGGTAGTTTTACTGGTCCCGCTACAGCAAATGTTGAATTAGTGTCACTTCAAAAACCCCAAATCATTATGAATAACTTCTTTAAAAGGGCAATAGCTGTTTTTCATATCGAGTGTGTCTGTGGTTTAGAACAGCAGAAGAATTCTGATCCACACTGACGCGTGTATTCGTGGTAGCAAAACATTTAACAACCATTTGGCTGTAAGCGTAACTGGTAACAATAAATTACATTCTAATAATTATCCAACAGTTGATCTAATTGGGAGAGAGGCCAGGGGAGAAATCTAAGTGACAAAACCTCCACGCTTGTCATTAGCCACTGGTTATTCAAATAAATAACACAGTTCAGTTCAGTTATAAAAGTCTGAGGTTTTGTCACGTGCTGTGCAGCACCAATGGCCACAGCAGAGCTGTGACCTGTCGGAAGCAGCCGGACTTCTTCCCAGCTTTCCCCGTGCCCCGATGGCCTCGTTCCTAAGAGTTATTGTGTGGAGGTGACGTTTCGGGAGTCAGTGGAGCTGCACATGGAGGTGTTTCACACATAACAAGTACAGATTGTATTTTCAGGATTGTTTCCAAACAATGGAAATAATTTGTCATTGCTAACTCTGGCCGTTTGAACGTATTTTGAATGTAGTCACTTACCTTCTGGGACAACTGGAGACAATTTTAAACTTTTGCATTGAATGAGACGAAGTGTTTTGCATTCCCCAATTCCATGAATGTCTATGTGACAAACGGTGGGGAAAATATTACTGATGCCCTCGGACTGCGGAGGATTTCCTGTGCGTGTTTGCTATACGTATGTGTTCTTACTAGGCACATACACAAGCCACCTCATTTGCTGCAATTTCTTCTATATTCTGTGATTGTTTTTACCATTTATTGATTAAATGATCACATTTTTTAGAGAGTAATGCCTGTCAGTTACAGAATCTTGATAGCATTCCTAGGAACTGGTTCTGCATTTGACAAGAAATCTCTTGTGCTTGGCCTCGATTTCCTGAACTTATTTGTGTAGCGAGATGCAGCCTCCTCATTTTGCCATGGCATTTCGGTGTGCCGCTCGCAGCTCGCACTATAGACAGACAGCCGCTGCATGCATTGAGGGTACCTACGAACATCGTTACCCAAAACGTGGGCTTCGCTACCCTTGGGTTTTTATTCACTTATTATGCCAAGACAGAATATTCCGTTAGCCCGTGCGCTGGAAGCTCCCTCATACATGAATTCAAGAGACGTTCTTTACTGGGTAAGAAATACCAGGGAAACAGATGCGTTGTTAGAGAAAAACCAGCCAAGAATAATTTCTTCACCCACTAGACCTGCATGCGTGCAAAGTTACGAACAATGGGTGGAAGGCAAGGTCGAAGAATCGCCGTGATTTCAGTAGCGCTATTCCCACAAAGGACTGGCGAACAGCGTGGAAAATTCCCTGCGGCAGCAGCAGGGTCAGGGCTTGCAGCCGTGCTCCGGAACAGAGCCAAGCCTTGGGTAAGGGCGTCAGAGCTCAGCCCGCCAGCCTGGCCGGGGACTGCCACGCATGGTCTGGGAGACAAAAAGGAGAGCGGTGAAGAGATGGGTTTGAAAAGAGAGAGAAGGCTCTAACAAGTGATACCACAAAGAGAGCACACTGGAGAAAAGCAGCGAGGGGAGAGATCGTATAAAACCGCTCGAAATGAAGGAGTTCAGAATTCCAGCAAGGAAGCAAGGAGTGCTGATAAAAAGGTTTCTTTCTGTGACTTGATCATTAATGGGCTTTATGCTGTTCCCACAATGAAAATTTCATCATAAATCCAGATCTTGATGCAGAAAGGGAACACCACCTATCCCAGATCAGTTTTTTTTTTAAATATGTATGTTTGTTTCTCTTTTTTTACAGCAATAGCCTGTCCTTTCTCACATTCATGTGGCTGACCCACCTGAATAAGATGCTATGTAGGCAAGCGGTACAAAAATTAAGGTAGCACAAAGAAAGGTACAAAATGTATTTTCTCCCTTCTTGGATGGCCTTCAGGAAGGACAGGAGGCAAAAAGGCATTGTGCTCAGGTCCATAGCGTACTGGTGGTGTGGCTCAGCAGCCCGCAGACCAAAAGCCCCGCGCGGAGCCCCCCGGGCTGAGGAGAACAGGACCGGGATTTGTGTTTCTGCTGCTCAGGACGAGAACCAGCCGCGGCTGCCCAGCTCTTCCCTTCCCAGGAGCTGCAAAGGGATGCCAGTTGAGTTTTGGGCAGACTCAGAACTTTTCATGCGTTATTCAGCTTTGACCATTTAAGAGGAAAGCAGGCATTTGTCAAACAACTACGTGTCATTAAATACCCCATACAAATTCTGTGAAACACCAACACGTCACTTACCCCTTGAACTGCTCGAGCTGTGGAGAGACTGGATATTTTCCCCTTGGTTTCCTTTTTTATTCCACTGCCAAATGTAATGCCATGGGAATTACAAATCAAGAATATTTTGTGACTCGGGGCAAGGCGTCTTTCATCATCGTTCATAGAGATCTTATGCTAAAAAAAAAAAGAGGCATCAATATTTTATTAATGATTACTTTGGAAAAGCTGCTTACATTTTTATTCAAAAATAATAATCTCTCTCACTAATTGCAGGGGTTTGTTGGTTTGGAGAGGGGAGGGTGGGTTGCCCCAAGGACAGACAAGCTTCAAATAGCTGTCAGTTTTTACACACGGCGTCTTCCTGTCTCCTTTGTGTAGGTTTTAAGGATCCCAGATTCAGACCATGGCTTCGATTGTAAATTGATTAATTAGGAAAATAACATTTAAAGTAAAAGAAAGGAAAATGTTTAACGTTTCACTTCCTGCAGTAGCACAGATCTGCAGATTGTGCTCAGAAATACCCCCCGAAAGGCCTGTAAAGCTCCCCAGAGTGGATCAGGTAGCTCTGGTTCGTTTCTCAGATGATCAGCTTGATGTCCTGTCTTCTCATTAACGAAGATCAGCCAGCAATCACACAGCTGCTTCAGCCACACAAGTCTTAACAGCCATGCGTGATCACTTCAGAGTTGGTACTTCTGCTTGCGTCACTTCTCCGCATTTCATTCTTTGATCAGGACTTGACACCCGATACCTTTCAGATTAATTCAAACGATTTTTCGTTCTGGTTACTTCTAACGGTGAAGCTACGGCAGTGCTGGTTCAACACCACTCAGCAGTGCCTTGCGTTGGTCTTGGCAGTGTGTCAGCTGCTTTGGTTTAAGGCCTAAAAGTTTTGTTTTAAATTCCAGTGAAAGCACTCCAGAGACAGTGCTTTTCTTTATGCTGCTGATGTGCTATAGCTAATCCAATTCCTAAACTGAATAAACATCATTAGTTAATATAAAGGTTTTCAAATTAATCCTGACCGTGCTTTCGAGAATGTGGAAATGGTCAGAGTTGGTTGGACTAAAATTCGGAGTTGGTCAGAATAAAATGAAAACAAAATTGGTAAAAAAAAAAAAAAAAAAAAAAGTATTTCATAACATTTTCAGAATTATTTCAATTAACTTCCAAATCACCACTGTTGCTATCGACGTGATACATATATGTGTGTGTGTGTGTGTGTGTGCAAGAGAAAGAGATGCAAGGACAAAACTAAGGAAAAGAAAGCTGGGACGATACAAGCTTAACAGTTCAGGAATTTTTTTAACGCATTTCTGTGGGCAAACTTTTAAAAGCATGCGGGAATAACGAATGAGAAGCTTGTGATCCATCCCTTCCGTAGGTACATTTTTAAAACTTTCCAGTGAGAAGTAACGGTCTGCTTTAAAAACCAGCGTCTCTGACGCTGTGTCCCGGGTTTTGCGGAACAGCCAGGCCGTAGGGAACCGCAGCTGCAGCCCCGCGTATCCAGCAATCCCTAACGACAGGGCAGAACCCGGGCTGATGGCCCTTAAAATAATAGGCTATAGGTGTCAAAATAAGTTTAAAAATAGCAAAGCTGTTGGAAAATAAATTTGGTTTACTCAATACTTGGAAAAATTTGGATAATACATTCAGGGCCAAACACGAAGTGAAATATCTCATCTGCTCTTTAAGTGGAATTTAATTAACTATTGATTTCCGCTCAATTATCCAAGGCACACAATGGTCAGTATTGATGGGAACGGGATTTCACCACTTTCACTGCCTGAACTGCAGGGAGCATCCCAGCGATGCGTGGTCTGGGACAACCAGATTCGGCAGTGTCCCATCAGAGAAAGGATTTTGATTTTGCATATTGCTATGGCTAAACAGATACACTACGAATAATAAAATCGGCTTTGCAGACACCTAGCCTCTCTTATAAGAGATGTAATATTGACTTTAAAAATACAGCTCAGCCTGTTATCGTTATAATATTCTGGGTTGTCAGCCTCATCACATTTATTTGTGGTGATTTACTGTACTACAGGCAGTAGAAACACCATTTTTGTAATGTCTATATAGAGCATTACAATTCAGACACATGGCTGTCATCAATAATATGTGTAATAAAACTAATATTCAAATTTTGAAATTGCGATTCGGAAACTGGACAACAATGTTGAATCCGTAACTCTCAGTAAAAAACTTTGATTGCTAAAGGAATCACTGAAAAAAAAATTATTTAACTGTTCTCTCTCAATGTTATCTATGAGTTTCTAACAGACTGCATTATTATTTGGCCCGCTTGGATGCAGAACATTAGAAAGCAGATGTCAGAGAGTCCTTCTAGAGTGGGAAAATTATTTTTCTGAAAGCAAGTCAGGACAGATAAGATTACCAGTGAGGTTGCTAGTGCGCAAAATTGCAGAGATTTATGTAGAATTGCATCACTTCAGAACTTGGGCTGTTTCAATTTTAGGTCTCACAATACTTGAGTTGCTTTTAAAAATAAATAAATAAACATGAATAAAATTGTACTTTTTGTAGCGATAAATAGCAATAGTTAAAGTAAAATTAATATTTTCCCTATTCTGAATTATTTGAGGTATTTTCAGGCTAGTGCATATAACATTGAATCTGCTTCTGCACCAGCTGCTCATTCCCTGGTTCTCCGAGGGAAGACGCGTGCTGCTCTGTTCTGCCTGGATGGGAGGTGCAGGAGCTTTACCGACACCGCCGCGTCCGGCAGACAGAGCTGTAACCCAGCACGCGTTGCGCTGCTGGTATCATCTGGAGTAAAACACGGGCTGACACGTTTAAGTAGCATGCTCCTCACAGCTGTACATATTTACATATGAAATAGCTCACCTGATATTGAGTAGCACAAAGCAAAGTTGTCCCTTTTTCAGATACGCTAATATTCCGCAGCTCTAAACTCATGCCTGCATTATTTTGTCTCAACTCTTTTGTCAAATCTGACTTCTGAAGCTCTTCTATCAGGCCATGGTAGCTACCAAAGCTAGTTTGAAGATGCCAGTTACCCTTGTACCAAAGCAGCAAAACTAATTAAGAAAAACTACTTGATCTGTAGTGGAATTAACAACATTATCTGTTATTCCCGTATTTATATACCGTATAACCCCCACTGAATAGCACGCTGAATTTCCTGTCCGTGCTTGCCTTCTCTTTTTTGCCTAAGATTTCAGATCAGTAAAACATGCAGTTGTTTATTATAAAACCCTGTCTTCTCATACAGATCTTTTTCACTTCGGCAAAGCCATGTTGTGTTTTTAACCACTGCTCAAGCTTCGCAGTAGCTCTAGACACGTTGCCCCTTTCCCATAATAACACACCCACCTACCGTCCCTGTTCAGTAGTAACAGCAAAAAAGCAGACGCTGGCACAAGACAGGTATTAATATTCATATTATTTCATTATTAATCAGTATTCATATGAATTTGTTAATTAATATTATCCTAGTCGGTGGTCTGAAGCAAATTATATGCTTTTCCAAGACTACAGCCTAAAAGAAAAAAAAAATAGAGGATGAGAAAATATCAAATAAAATTAAAAAAATTCAAACTTGAAGTGCTTAAAAACCCCGCATCTCCTGTTTCCGTGTCCCAGGAAGAGGGGGAGGTGGTGTTTTAATCCTGGGTTTAGCGCAGAGTTGCTCCTGTGGATGAACGTGTATTGATTGTGCTTGTCTGTCCCTCCCTCCCCTGCTGTCTTGCAGCGAACGTGTGCGACAACGAACTCCTGCATTGCCAGAACGGAGGAACGTGCGTCAACAACGTGCGGTGCCAGTGCCCTCCGGCTTACACTGGCATTTTGTGCGAGAAGTTGAAGTGTGAAAGGGATCCAGGAGGCTGCAGCCAGAATTCCGGCCAGGGGGCGAAACCGCCGGGGCCTCTGCTGCTGCTGGCTGCCCTGCTGGGAGCCGCCGGACTTGGCGGGTGCTGGGCTCCCTCCGCTTGACGGCGTCACCTTCAGACTGCTCCAAACGACCGCGCCACGCAACGACAAAACAAACCCCAAGCGTTTGCTACGGAAATCTAAAAAGGAAAAAAAAAAAAACACACCAGATACAAACTGAGAAGGCCTAGCTGAACTAAGCCATATGTGTCAGTTCCGGACAGGGCTGCGAGTCAAGACTGTTCACCTCCGACTGCAGACGCGGCGGCAGCTGCCTGTTCTGGCAAACCAGTGCCAGCTGCAGCGCTGCCACGGGACTGAAACGGCTTGGATGGCCCCCAGAACAGGGAGAGAATTTACAAAACATCTGCTCCTCCTACCTGGTGCGCTACCGTGCCTCCACCCGGTGCGTGGCCCGACCAAATAACGGCATTCTTTGCTGTCAGTGCATTGTGGGTATAAGGAAATCTGTCAGAGCTGCCATATTGGCCTGCTTCAGTCCCCAGATCCTTTCCAACCCGTGCTTTAGTGAACGTTGCTCTGTAACCCTTGTTGGTTGAAAGATTTCTTTGTCTGATGTTAGTGATGCACATGTGTAACAGCCCCCTCGATGAAATTCAAGGCAGTCATACCCTTGTATACCTTCGCGGCACCGCATCGGTGAGATGCTGTGTTCACCGACTGTACAAGAGTGGCTCTAGGACAAAAAGTGTATTTATCCTTTTGTATTCAAATGAAGTTATTTTTCTTGAAATAATGTACAATGTAGATTTTTTTGTATTCTTGCCTATTTGTGTTACCAGACAATTTGTTAATGTATTTAATTCTAATCAGATAAGAGAAAAATATTACTTTTTCTTTAGTCTTTTTCTTTTTCCTTTCATTTAATTGTGCAGAGATTTCTCTGTATGGGCAACGTGCTGGCATCAAAGAATATCAGTTTACATATATAACAAGTGTAATAAGATTCCACCAAAGGACATTCTAAATGTTTTCTTGTTGCTTTAACACTGGAAGATTTCAAAGAATAAAAATTCCTGCATAAACAGTTCCAGGATGACGTATTGCTATTTCTTAAGGCCTTTTTAAAAAACAAAAAAAATTGTGATCAGTTTGCCACCTGGTATGTGGAAGGAAACAGTGGAAATTACATCGTAACAATCTAACCTGGTTTTATTTTTACTGCTGCCATTATTTTCGCAAACAATTTTAAACGTAAAGAGCATCATTTGTTTGAGGAAGAGTTCATCAAAGCCCAAGCTTGGAAAAGGTACGAAAAGTTGACTAGTTCTCATCTTTGTTCTCTTAATGCATCACAGAAATTATTCCCAGAGTAATTTACAAGGTGTTACAGGAGCTCGTCTTTAATTCATACCATTTCTGTGGGTTCTGGCAGTAACGAAGTCGATATATAGCCACGGCTTATATTGTTTCTCCAAAAGCTTCATTAAAATGAGATGTTTATATATGTACTAGTCTGCTAAGAACTGCCAAAATGGCAGCAATCACAAAAAAAAAGCACTAAGATTTAACTTTTAATAAAGTCAAATTTAATATTTAGAAGGAATGTCAAAATATACAGCAGCGAGTAGATAAAAAGTGCTGCTCCAGCAAATAAAGTTTGTTTCAAGTATTGCCCAAGGCGTAATAAATTCTTGTTTCTGCCTTTTATTAGGCCAATTACTGAATGTGACAGAAAAGGACAGCAAGAACAGAGAGGCGAGCCAAAACCACAGCAGTGTTTCAAAGTCCTGGGAAAAAAAAAAATGAAATCAAAAGTTAGCAAGACGGTGTGAATTCATTTCCTGGCAATTTTCATCGTAATGGCTGTAAATATTTTACCAACATAATAGCCTTACATGGAAAACAATTAATCAGCAGAAGAAAAATTCCCGAGAGAAATAAATTCTACCTGGCTGCCTCTTCCAAGTGCAGAATTTAGGGCACTGCCTTCTCGGATAAGCGCGTCCTGCTGAGGAAGCCAGTTTCATGGGCCAGCACCCAGCCTCCAGCAATGGGCAGGCGCAGCAGGTGGTCATCGCTGAAAGAATCCCGTGAAGATGACTGCGATGATGAAGACAACAAGCTGGCACTCGTTCCGGCTGCCGCCTTGGCCCGTCATGTAGAATGCCTGCTGTTGACGCCGCCGCTCGTTTTCGGTGGGCTAAATCAGGCAAGGCAAAGAGAAAGGAAGAGCTTGGCTGGTGGCCAGCCGTGGCCTACGTGAGGTTGCAGGTATATCTCAGAAGATGTTCACGACCATAACCAGAAAATTGTACTGCAGACTCAGTGAGGAATATAAATGCTAATACAGGTGACATGCCGAGGCGAAGATTAGCTATAATTAAGTGGATTTCTGATATTAAAATGTGGAATTTAAGCTTTCTTAAAGATTATTAGCACAGACCAAATTCAGATTGTGTCGTTATTGGAAAAGATGCGCTTTAATTGTCACCGTGAACTCCCGGCTTTGTGATAGCACTAAGGTGGCGTTACGCACGTTTGGGTAGAAGGGATTCTGCCGGCAGTGCTGAGGTATAATGAATATCAAATGGCATTCAGCTGCATTCCAATTTCATATACTTGTGATCTTCTAAAGCAGCGCACAATATATGGCTTTCCACGTATTTAGCTACCATTTCATGCATTTTCTCCTGCCTCACCTATTAATAAAATTACAATTCTATACAGGAGTACAGGCAGTGGAAAGTTTTCTTATCAATCATCCTCTTCTTCAGCTTCATTATTTTTTTCCTCTGAACTCCACAGAACTTCACTAATTGAAAATTTTCTGCTACTGTATTCCAAGTATATTTGTAAAATTATGTGTGCATCTTTGAGAGAGGAGGAGATTTACATCCCTCAGCATTGCTTTACCTGCTTTTTATTTAATTCAGTGAAAAATGAAGGCAGAACCTATTCCCCATTTCAGAAGCTGTAAGGAACAACAGTCTTTCTCCTGAAGATATGGTACGAAATTTCCGTGACAACAGGTAGTCACCGTATCTGCTTTATTTTTCACCTGAAAATATATATCCCTTCCAACATACTCCAGGTTTCGTGGAGCGGGTATCCTGTCCCTGTGAATGACTGTAAAATAGCAAACACGTACATAAAATCATACAATCACAGAAGGGTTTGGGTGGGAAGGGGCCGTTAAAGCCCACCCAGTCCAACCCCCCTGCCAGGAGCAGGGACATCTCCAACCAGATCAGGTTGCTCAGAGCCCTGGCCAACCTGGCCTGGAATGTTTCCAGGGATGGGGCATCCACCACCTCTCTGGGCAACCTGGGACACTGCTCCAACACCCTCAGCGTAAAACATTTTTTTGTTATATCCAGTCTGAATCTGCCTCCCTCTATTTTGAATCCATTACCCCTCGTCCTGTCACAACAGGCCCTGCTGAAGAGTTTCTCCACAGTCAGCTTGCAATTCCTGCGTTTCTAACTAGAGCATTGGTTCTGATCCTGGATCCACATGTGTTTAATGTCTGAAAATGGGGCAGCTCCTGACAAGGTGCTGCTCCCTGACACGGGAGCTGCAGAGATTTCCACTTCAAGCCAGCCATCTTTCTCCAAGGGATGTGAAGAGAGAGGTATCTGTCTTAGCGCTGCTGTTTCAAGACCAAACTATCTGAAGGAAAAAATTTAGTCAGATGCAAATTGACCCCAGATATTGCCCTCAAATGATAATTGATCTAATACTTTATCATGAGTGAACCACAGATGAGAAGTTATTTTGCACAGGGAAAAGAACAAAAAAAAAAAGTGCAAAGGATTCCTCAATATTTAGAAAGAGCTCTTCTGCTTGCATATAATTTTATAGATCTTTCTCATAACTCCAAGATGCCAGGAGGATTTTTTTATAGCCTCATTGGGATTCTAGGTTTATTAAATCATTGAATTAACTAGATTCATCCATGCATGAGGTTTATTCACCTGTGAGAAATTTGAGTAATATTTTTCATAGAATATGCAAGACCAGATTTTCAGCCAACCTCCAGTCCAGCCTTCATGTTTGTCCTTGCAAATGCAAAGTTACAGGTGTAAATATTAAGACCTAGTCCATCAGCCCCTTCCTAAGAAAAACTGTAAGTTTAATTATTTATGGATGCAAACATTTATCTAGCAAAAGGCAGATCTGGCACTATAAATCAGAAATTTTATATTAACCAACGTAATGCCTTTCCATCCTCATACAGCCTCAGAAAGAGGAGGATGTAAGAAACGCACACAGAACACAGCGGCATTTTGCACCATATGGTGCATTTCACTTAATGAAAGGAAGGTTCGTCACCGGCACAGTATTTTCACCCAGACACCATTTCTGCCACAATACGCAGAGGATAAATTTCCAGTACAAAGCGTATGTTTCCCTTCACTGTTTTTCTGGCCACCATTAGCCGTACAGACCCAAACCTATACGTGATGAAACACTGCTCAAGAAATGCTACGGCCTCCAAGAGCACAGAGAAGACCCGTGTTATGCAACCTGTAGAACTAAACGGATTGTAAAGGCTTCGGGGTGGGATTCCTGCATACATTGGTAGCAAATATTTGTTTTTGAGGAGAACCAGGATAAGGATCACACCATGGAAGTGCACTGAAGCAGAGTTTCGCGGCAGTCAGCAGGGCCAACGCGACAGCCTCGTTAGAAAAAGCACGACAGGGCTGTGTCAGTCCTCCATCGTCAGCTGGGGCAACCACACCTCAGCCGGGGATGTACCCAGGCGTCATCCCCCATCAAAACCCATGTGTGCCTGTGCCGGCGGGCATCTTCCAGTTACAGCTGCTGAGACACCTGCGACTTCCACGATGCTGCTCCGTGAAGATGCTGAACACGTGTTCAAATCTGCCATTGCCCCTGGAAATACTATTTTTGTGCCAGAAGGGAACCATTGTTGAGAAATTGAAGTCCTAAGTGTGTTCTTGGAAAAGAGGGTGAGGAGGCCACTGCTTGGTTGTTTTGAGAAAATGAGGCTGGGCTTGGACGAGCATTCTCCGTTTCTCAGTGTAATTGTTACTCAAGTACTCTTGCAGGTCTTTTTGACATCTAAAAAACAAATTACTAATAAGTTAATTCTGACATTTGTAAGTCTGAACAAGACTTCTCAAGAATAGCGACATCAGTGCAAGACTGCAAGATAGGCTCAAGACAGAGTATTTCTCTTCTTCAAAGAGAATATATGTTAGAGGCATTGATGAGGGTGAAAGGGACATGAGAAGTCCTACATATAAGTGTAAAAAGTGAAGAAAAAAAAAAAATATATATACACACACACCCCGCAACACTGAGGCCAAACCCTCCCTAACTGGGATGCCTTAGCATTCTAAATAGAAACTGCCTGATTTTCACAAGTACTCCATGTTCACAGCTCTCAGAGTGTGTCCCTTACTGTTATTACAAGAAAAGTACAGTGCAGTGGACTCTTCTCTGCTTTAGTGGAAAAGGACAGTAAAGTCTCTCCATCAGACTGTAATTTGCAAAGCAACACATACGATAATCTACAAAATCAGTGCAATCTTTAATATATAGAAGAGTTATGCAAAATTTACAGTAGAAATCTCAAGTGTAGTAGTCTTCAAACATTTATTAAAGAAAAAGTAGCGTTCTATTATTTGGAAAACTCTGCAGGGTCAGAAGTCACATCTAACAGAGCAGAACCGAATTCCAGCACCGTCACTGCAGCCTAGATCTGGAAATGCTACGATCACTCCTGAACTAACAGGCACGCTTAACTGTCACGTTTGTAAGTATCTCCATAAATTCAACAAGCTTTGAGAATTCAGATTATTGGCCAATGTTTGAGTCTCTGTAATGTTCACAGTGGGGCTTTTTAAGTTCTGTCACGTTCTCTTTAGTTCTCTAGTCACATGTGTTCCAAAACACCGTTTCTGGGACCACCGGTCATCATTTCATAATCTTAAAATGGAGTCACCAATTTTACTCAGTCTGTAATCAGACACTTATGACAATGTCATAGTACTTCTCTCTTTTTAGATTGTAATATTAATTAGATAATGGAGGGGAAAGGTTAACGTTGTCCTGTACATGGAATCAAAGAGTCATTTGGGTTGCAAAGATCACCGAGTCCAACCACTAACCTAACACTACCAAGTCCACCATGAAACCATGTCCCTAAGTACCACGTCTACACATCTTACGTATTTTTGTTCTTCCTTAATGCAGAGGTAAATCACAACTGAAGTCATAACACAACTGCTATTTTCTTTCTTTCACCCTCTCCATTTTCAGTGGGATCCAAATCGAGTTCACTCATTTATTCTACAGAAATGTTAGTATTTTCCAGTTCTTCAATGTATTGTCCAAAACAAAATCTTCTTAGCTATGTTGCAGAAGGTAACATTAACAAACACAAAATTTAAAAAAAAACATACAACTTTACATTAACCTCTTCAAAACAAAGTTGACAAAAATTAGCATAAAATCCCTTCAAACCATTTTGCTGCATACCACTATGCAAAATATCTTAGCAAACGTTTTCTATTTAACATTTCTAAAAGGGGATGTCACAAACCACTCTACATACAGTCAATTGACAACCCGTGAAAGCCAAAGAGATTCCCGCCTGATCCAAACAGGAGAACAGCGTTCACACACGGTTCACAAGACGTGGCTCACAGCTGCTATGCTAGACCCAAAGTGAATTAATGTAGTGCAGCAGGACACACCTGGAGGACAACATTGCCTGTCATGTAAAGACCAGTACAAATCGAAAAAGAAAAGGAGCAATTCAGCAAGTTCTCTGATTTCTGGTTCAGCTCCACAGCATGAATGGATTTTTTTTTTTTTAGAAATTTTTCTGGTTGCGATATCAGTTGGTTTGAGATTAATGCGCTCTCTACGTTCAGAGGTGCAACACCACTCCTCCACAAAACTATTAAAACCACGTGCTGAGCTGTACGCTCGGCCAGGCCCTTCCGCCCGTTTGTGCAGGCCGTGTTTGGAGTTCCCTGATTCTACGAGGCCTCGATCTAGCCGATGCTTTCGCGTCTGCCGGTGACCGTGTTCAGTGTTACCTGAACACGCAAATGAAAACATTTCCATTCTTGTACATCTGCTGGGAACATGGTTCACTCTGCACCTGCAAGTAATTGTGGATGCAAAATTAGTGGCTGCTGTCTCTAATTGTTGTTTATAATTGACAGCACCGAGAGGCTTGGGCTCTCTTGGACTAGATTCTGTAAACATGCTGAATGAAAAGCTGGGTTTGCTTACTGTAACGCAATAAAACACAAGGCAAAAGCATTCTCTCAAGATCCTTGTGACACTCCAAATGCCAAAGCACTTGCATTTATCACAGCGGAGGTACTTCAAAACCCTCCAGGAGGAGACCGTTGGCTGGATGGTTATTCTGTACAACCTACAAATGCTCAGATACTTTGAACAGAAATTCTGTATCGTTTATCTCTTAGTAGAGATGAGGAAACTGTGATGCAGAAAGGTAAACGGCGTTGCCCAAGACAATCCAAAAAGCGACTGGCAAAGGCAGGGAACCAGTTCAGTGCACTTAAGCTCCACATCACAGGGAATCCGAATAACGTGTTACACTACGGGCGCACTGAGAACTTCTTAGTAGCTTTGGTCATAATTTCCACTCTGTGTAGTATGTGTCTATGTAACACGTAATATCGCTATGCATACTGTATATAGCCATTTACAAAATATTGCTTCACACTTCCTCATTTTAGAATGGGAATCGGACCGATGTGCGTGCCCACCGGTGATGTGCAGCACAAACGGATGTATCCCAACTGGTGTGACATTATTCCTGGCCTGACCAGCTGACTGTGACACTTCATTAAGGGTCACAGACACCGAGATCATAAAGAAGTTCGCTTTTCTATACTGTTTTTTTTTTTAATGAGAATTAATAACACATAGTGGATGATAAATTAAAGATAGCAATCATCTTTTTAACTATCATGACATCTCAAAAATGATTTTCTAAAGCTTAATAGAAGTAATTTTAATGACAGGATAACTTAATGTAATGCACTAATAAATGTGGACCTCAACCACTAAAGTAACTTAATTTATTATTTACTTTTTGCTACTTTTACTGACATTATGGATAATAAGTCTCTTAAATTCTTCCTGCAGAACAGGCCTGCTAAGTACCTGCCCAGCTCAAAGCTGGCACGTGTGCCAAAAACCAGTAAGCTAAAACAATACCAATCACATTTATAAGCTGAGATTTGCTCACCTGATAGAGCTAAAAAGCATTCATGGTAAATGGGGTTCAAATACTCCATTTTTGAAACAAAGTCTTCAGCTTCGCAGTGTAGAAACTGAAAAGGTTAAATACAGAAATTAAGGCTGGGGCCTGCACCGCAGGAGCAGAGGTTACTGAGAAACAAACGTAGACCAGCAAGAACGGGATGAAGTAGAATGAACAATTCTGTCCTCACTACCGTGCAGACACAAGTTTTATCTCAGTCCCAAGCAGAAGTGTATGTGAAAGGCACTGGAATTCAAAGGGAAACAAAGCAAAAAACCCACAATTTTCTGAAGAGTTCTAGTATTAGGGAGAAACCCAAATTGGGAAACTCTCCCAATTTCACTGGGAGAGTGAAAAGAAAGAGAAGGTAAGTTGCCCCCAGACTAAAAAAAAACCTCAGATCTAAGGGAAAAAGCCAATCTACATACTCATAAATGCACAGACACAGCATTCGGCATTGTAATCTCTGATTTGGAAACTGCAGGACTCGAGCCTCGCCCAGACAGGACGCTCTCCGCTTGAGGATTTCACCTGGCATTTCACCTGCTGGAAAAGCCTGGGCCCATCGGCACCACTTCTGCTTTCTCTTTGGCTCCAGCTGTGGATTTATCAGCGTTGGCCTGGCCATCCAGCCCAGATGTCAGGGAAGCCGCTGTTTTTCAACACCCTTTGAGAAACCACGTCACAGGCCTCCCTCGGGCCAAAGCAGAGCAAGCTCCGTGTGGGAAGAATCCCGTTGCCATGATCTGTGTAAGGCCAGCGGTTACGTCTGCTCTTCGCCACGCACCTCCTAAATCATTAAATGTCATTCTTGGAAGGAGATAGAAAATGAAATGTATTCAGATGAGAACATTTTCCCTCCAGGCCTTCTATTGGCATCTGCTGTCTCCCTGTTCAGCACGGGACTGAACTAGGCTCCGAACGGCTACGCTGACTCATCCTCTGCATTTCTTGTTAACGTCTCTTACCTCTAATTACTGTTGCTTGGGAGGATGGGAGAACTGGCATGTAGAGCACTCCGGTAATTACATTTATTATACTGCTTTCTTCTGCCATCCTACAGCTTTCTTCCTTCCCTCATGTCAGGGGTTTTTTCTATGCCCTCATAAAATGTATTTATTACTTTGCTCTAGAGATCTCCCACAGGCAAGAAGTAGGAGGATTGGTACTTATGAATTAGCCTTGGCAGCGCTCTTTTGCCTCCCTGGATCTGGTGGAGTCACAACTGCTTTTACAATCCTCTCATTGAGTAGGATGCAAGGAACGATGACTAAACTATGTACATTTAGTGGTGAACAATTTCTTTGACAGGTTTCTCCTTTACTGACAGTATCTAGCATCCCAGAACCTCCCAGCCTTTACTGAGGTCAGCCTCGTGACACTACCGCCAAGCAGGCAGGCTTGCTGTTTCCATTTTATTCGTGGGGACTGGAGCTTGAAGATGTTGAGAGACTTACAAAGTCAATTACAGAAAGAGAGAGTAATTCTGACACCTCGTCCGCCACATTTACTGAGACCTACAGTTCCCTACTCCATCCAAATTACACAAACGTGAAGTTAAATAGTCTTCCATCTGCATGTATTTGCCACCCACTTACTTCAAATTATCTTCTCCAAGTCTATTTTGCATTACAGCTCCCAAAATATTGTCCTTGCCCACCATGCTCGGAGTTTGATGTTGTGATATGTAACTCACACATTGGATTTTGCCGGTTTGGGTTTTTCTCTTTTGCACTTCAGTCTAAGGCTAGAAGGAAACCACAACTACTGGTTTTTGAAGGGATGTTACAGATGAGTCAAAGTAATTGGAAGCATCTAAGACATGCATACAGGAAAAAAAAACCAGTAAAATACTAAAACCCTCTTCCAAAAGACTGAGATGGCTATGAGGGTTTCCCCGCCCCCACCTTGTCTTATTTTTTCTTTATTAGATATATGAAAGCTCATATAATAATAATTATATGATGATTTTACAAATTAACACATAATATCTTTTATAGCTTGAAATACCTACATCTTAGGCATTTAATTCCTTCCATAAATGTCTAGATGCTGGCACAATTAGGTTTTGATCCATAGATAGTTCTGCTTACTGGAAATCTGGGAGCAACAAGACTCTACGTTTTGAGTGGGCTCATAAATATATATTGAATTTAATTTTTTAATACACAAAATCCATTTTCCTATTGTTTGGTTAGTTTGGTGGCTGCTTGAGAGAAATATTTTCTAGAAATATTTTTGTTTTGTACAACTAATTAGTCCATAAATCAGTACATTGTCATACGGCAGAGATCACCCTCCAGCCAAGAGAGAGCAACTGACTGAATGTACTCACGTTCTTCAGAATTCATCTCTCTAATGTCGCTGCATTTTCTTCTCCTGCCTTCAAACATTGTCTTGCCACTTTTTTCTCTCTTCAAATGTATCCACCAGTTTAACCAATAACAGACTTTCTATTAAACACCCAGTTTTTCCTCTGTTTTGAACCACGTGCACGGGGCTGACAAAGTACATAAATTAACAATAACCAGATAATCACAGATTAATCAGTTTGATTCTGCAGCAGGAATTCTTATCTGCTTTCCGTTTTCACATTATTAATAAGGCAAATTAGTAATATTAAAAATGTGCCAACTGCCAAGCGGAAACGTGTCTCTGAAGGAGGGGAGAGGATAACCACAAATGCAGAAATACAACAGATGTCCAAGACTGATTTTGAAGTCACTTCAGGATGTGTTTAAAAAAAGCATAAGCACACGCTGAACTTGAAGGATGGACTTTACTAACTCCAAAGCCCTCTTTAAGGTATTTTTTTTCTTCCTAATCTGTAGTGCCTACTTTATTTTCCTCAAGTGGCTGGCAGTGGCTGAGAAGAGGTGGGATTGTTCTGAGGCAGCATCGCTTGTGAGCCGCACGCTATCAGTCATCCAGCCCTCTACAGATTTAAAAAACAAAGCAACTACAAAAAAAAAAAACCCAACAAATGAAAAGAGAGGCACGGCTTTGTCGTTATTTCTGCTGACTTAAGTTCCTGAGTGGCAATTCTTGTGTGGCAATTACTTGGCAGGCTTCCTACAGCTGCTAATGGTGATGTGCACGCTGATTAACAAAAGCTAGCAGCAGTTCTTCCCTAGCTGTCAATCCTGGAGGAAACCAAGTGGAAGTGGAACGAAGACGAGCCAGCCTTGCATCTCCAAAACCAGGCCTCAGAGAAGGAGGAAGCAGATTGTATTAAAAAACACAGAACCTCGGCGTACGCGATGCATCCGTTCTGCGGGCAATTAGGATTCATTCTCCAAGGACTGGCCGGTTTGCATTCGTTAATGACTTGCTCCCCAATCCACTAAATGCAAAGGAAAGCCTCACCTTGATTTCCACAAAACAGAATCAGGTTTTAAATTCTATTGGAAAAATAATTTCAGGAAAGGAAAAAGTAATCCCTTAGGCATTATCTCCCTGATCCTACTGTAATCTGCAGCATTTGTACAGTTCCATGTACTATTTATTGTGCATTATTCTATTGCAGCACTTAAATTATTCTCATTTGAATTCTTCCACAGACCCAACAGTTCTGGTGACAAACGTCTTAATTTTAAAAGCTGGTCTGCATGGCAGGCGCCATTCCCATCCAACAGAGAAAGGAACTCCCCAGCTGAAGCTGTTTCCACCAACAGTTTGTTTGCCAGCAGCATGTTTTCCTGTTTAATCCCTGTTAACATTTTGTTCAGAGTTATCCTAACTGGCATGTATTCTATCTGATAAACATCTCCTCTTTTCCCTCACGGAAACATTATTTATTTATGACATTATTGTTGCAGACAACTAAACAGCCAAGAGGGAAACACATTTGCTTTTCTACAAATACCTGCACATGCTGCTAAACCTGCATCGTTTTTCTTACAGAAACGTCTAAAACTTGGTGAAAGGCTTCCTAGCACGTCTCTGGTATCCACTGAGAACAAGGAACAGGGACAGACACATGCAGCGGTGCAAAAATCAGCGAGCGTTCAGGAGAAGAGGGGGAAAATAATGACATTTCAGGTTGTTACGCTGACATGTGAAACTTTCTCCTTTCCGACCCAATTTGCCATGACTCCGTGACTAAATGGACCCGATATAACATGGCTCAAATCAAGAGCTGCTTTCATTCCTGTTCTCTGCATCTTTGCCAACGTAGCAGCGAGCTACTGCAGTATCAGGGAATCCGTACCCAAGCACACCCAGAGCGAGCTAACACCAAATCATCCGCGTTGGAGGCCACCGTGCTCCCCAGGCTGCCTCATGCCTGAGCCTGAATTAAGGAGGAGGGAATGGTATAACTCAAAATTACCAAAGTGCCGGAGAAGCAAATACCCTCAAATTCCCCGTCACTTCAGCAGGTAGTACCACGTTGGATCCTTGGTGACAGAAATGCTTATCCGTCTACAAAAGGACTCCGTAACCTGTATCTGTTTCCTGAATTACGCTGAAAGTTGCAATGGGTCATCAATTTAAGTCACTGCTCTGCACCAGTTTGGGACTGGCAATCTCCCACATCTGTGAAGATCCTGGTCCATTCAGGGTCTGCACTTTTATCAGCATATAAAGATTTTTAGTATCTATCTGTAGGTTTCCTACCATCCTCTCTGTATGATCTTTGTCTCCAAGTGCAAGTTTCTTAAGCACATAGATGTCTTCAAACTACGAGACACAGCTCAGGACATAGCACATCCTCCATTATTAACTGGCATCTTCTGGAATCTTCTCACACTGAGCTCTGAATTTTTCAGACACAGAAAGGATGGTCGCTGCAAAAAGGCTCAAGTCAAAGGAGCAAAAAGACAAAATGCAGAAGAAATGGAACGCTTTGACTTTGAACAGCAGAACAAAGGCAACCGTTAAAGACGGACTCAACCGTAGGTGCGTTATTTTGGTAACACAAACTGGCATGCATTGGAATTACGTAGGGGGATATACATACATGCTCATGTGCTTACAGTATTTGCTAACCAAAGATTTCTCAGTGCTTTCCAAACATTTAAATTCTGTTACACAGGGAAGTATTTGCATGATTTGCGAGCATACACAGGTAATAACTGTGTGTGACTATCTACCCATCTGCTCATTTGCAAATTGCTTTCTAAGTTAAATCAACCTTCTCCTCTGCACTTTTTCTCAGCTAAAGGAAGTTCTTCTGTCAGTTATCTGCTTCTTAGTATTTAGAGATCTCCTGGCGTCCCTCATCAACAGCAACACGGTCCTTTGCAGCAAAGCAGCAACACACCCTGGCAATATTAAATACGAGAGGCACCAAATACTCTTTTCCACCCAAAATGACAGCCGCAGCATGGAAAGGCATGATGGCAGCAAGCGTAAGATGAAATTCTGCACAAAACCTGAGCGCGGAGCCGTGGCCTGTGACAGTTTTATGAACTGATGTCTCTGTCACTCCAAGCCTGTGCTGTGACTGCAGTCACCCACATTAAGCAATTACAATTTTTTTTGTAAAAAAACCAAACAAACAAACAACAAAAGAACTGACCTCCTGTGCTATTCTTGGAAAACCCATCTTGTTTCTAACACACCTTAGAACTTCCTAAGCTTCTTACGGCAATGCTGAGCAAGCGGGGCAAGTAGGGAGGGAGGTGTTTACAAAGCCTTCCCAGAAGCACGTGTCGGTTCCATTTTCAGACTCGTTATTCACATACCTCCACTCCCAGCCGAAGTCACTGGGGCCTCTGACTCAAAAGCCACCTGGCCAAACTCGAAACCCTCGCGCTCGGTGCGCAGAACGCGGCACTCCGCAGGATTTCTGCCCAACGGTGTCTTAGCCCAAAGCAGGCAGGGTGGGAGGTTTAAATCATTCTGAGGAAAGTGAGCGTCAAAGTCGTTGGGCTTTGGAAAGAACCGATTGTCTGGCTTCTTTGGATGCTTTTAAAAATTCAATATTAATCATTATCTTAATAATTATTTTTACTTATATACACACAAATGTACGTATAAATATATACGCGTACTCCAGCTCCTGCGTACGGCTCCTCTCTCAGGTTAGCCTGACATCTTGTGTCAGTAGGGAACATAACACCGCACAGCCGAGCGCCATCCGGGCGCACACCAGCACAGCCATGCCTGTGTAATTTAGGCAAACACAAACCAGCTCTTGAGCAATGCAAGACAATTACTTCCCTTAATTAGATGGGACATGGCGTCAGCGTCGTGTTGCGATCAGACAAGCTGGCACAGAATTGTAAAGGCAAGCCACAGTTACAAATAACACAGAGCTTTTGTTAACTGGGCTGCAGCAAATAATATTTTGCTCAAATACCCATGGAATCTGAAATAAGAATTGCCAGGATACCTGCAGTTGTTCTGACGTTGCCCTATTCAGTACGACTTTGATTTTTGTCACAGGAACCAAACCACTCCCGCTGCAAGAGCAGAACATTAGTGGAGCAGACTGTATAGGGGGTAAAAAAAAAAAAGTTGTCTCTGCCAGGATGATAAAGAGAGAAGAGGGAGCTTGCTTGCGTACACAGGCGGTGTGTGGTGGGGGAAAGGGGAACACCCCTCCTGTGAAGAGGGGCTGCTTTTTCTTCTCCTAAAAAAGGTGGTCTAGTGATTCATTTTCAAGAAAAAGAACTTAAATCTCAGGGGAAGAAAAAGATTCTTCCTTTCAGGAGGATTTGCTGCGCTGTGTGAAGAGGTCTGACACTCACCTCCTGTTCTCCTCCTTGGCACAGCGAAGAACAATCAAGCAGTAACAGAGAAAATAATTTGTGCGGTTTGATTAGTTTCCACACCAGATGTTCCCACATATACTCACATCTCCCCAACTCTTTTCTCCAGCCAAGAGCGTGCGCAGCTGGGACTTCTGCAGTCAACACGAAGCTGTTTAGAAGAGTTGTTAGCGGGGGGGGGGGTTACATTACCGATCCCACCACTTCTCTGGGGGCCTGCTCCCATTCCACACGAACTGAAGGCATCGTTGCGCTCGTTGTCTTCAGGGAGCGCCACAAAAGGTTGCTGGAAAAATTTTTACTACTCTGTGACATACCTGCACTTTCACCTCTTCCAGCCTATGGTTTCCATTTCATTTTCGTGCCGGTACTGGCACTGCAGCCATTTACTGACCCAAGATGGATGAGTGTTCCGAGGTGAAAACCGGTCCTGGTATCAGGCAAACTCCCCAGGGCAAGGACTGGCAGGAAAGCCAGCGCCCAGCTTTCAAATGGCCACATTACAAGAAATTCTAAATTCCTAAATCAGCTCCTGTTCATTTAAAAAAAAAAAATATGTTCTTACTGAATGCTGCCACAGCCTTGGAGCTTTGGGGTTTGTTCTAATTGCTCTGGTTGCAAGTGAGAGGTTTACTGTAAGATGCAGAAAGGAAAAATTTACTACCCCTTCATATCTTATTAAGAAGGAAATGATAAAGTTATGTACATTTGCATTTCTAGGAACTCACTATCTGCCCAAATTTTGCAGCCAGTCTGATTTATAACTTCTGTGTCTTGTTGCAGAAGACGCACACATGCGGGATCCTTTCACAAAGGATTTGTGCTTTCTTGATGCAAATTAAAGGTGATCTGAGGCGGAAACGTGCTGGTGGAAGCGTTGCGGGAGCAGCTGGGAAGAGATGGTCCCATATACCCACAGTGCTGTCCGTGGGGATTTTTTGACACTAGGTTCTCGGTGTGCACATCTGAGGACCAGTCATTTCTGTGCGGATGGGAGCTTGGAAAATTAACGTTAAGATGACTGAAGGGCTCTGATTATCAGCTGAAAGCTGCTCCTCTCCAAAAGGGACGCGCTAAAGGTTTAAGTGCCAGGTTAGCTGTACTACCTGAGGTAACCAAAACCATAAACAAGGAACACTGCTTTCAGAAGGCAAGGGATTGCAGGACCAAATTCTATACTCCAGTATAGAAGTCTTCTGTGAAACCAGGCAAAAGATGCAAAGGACCCACAAAGTAAAGTAAAATAATCCCTTGTTTTCCTTCTCTTTGTTGAATGAGGTGAAGAAGGGCAAAGCAGCACAGAATTAATGGCAGATTACATGGCTAACAATGTCTGTGTGCTAATCACTGAAAGAAGTAACACATGGGCATCTGTATTTAGTGTGTGAAATTCCCTTTCCTGAACTTCGCGGAGGTCTGCCATTGACTTCAACGTAGCCACAATTTTATCCAGAAAATGTACCAAGTAAAACTCTGAGAAAACACTGCAGGCCTGCCAGTGTGTTAAGATGTGAGGAATACTGCATATCTCAGTATTAAAATAAATAAAGAAAGAAATCTTGGCCATGAGAATTTTTCTCTTCATAGGGAAATAAAATGTATTTGCATCATACCAGCACAGCAGCTTATTCCCCTCCCTCATGCCCAGCTGATGCAAACTCCGACTCTTATAAAGCTCCAAAGATACAGATATGGTACAGGATTCCCAAATGCATCCGAATACTCTAAAATCTGGCCCTTGGGTGCACCGTCAATGAAACAAGCCACAGGATGCTTCACCAAGTTCCAAAACGTTCTTGAGAGGCAATGAGTGAAAGCAAACGTAAGATGAGCAGGATCGTAGGGTCTCGCAAAGCAGAGGACGTCTTGCGCAAGCTGAAACAGTGCAAGGAAATATCATTTGGTGCCTCCCTCCCAGTAATCAGAAAGCTTTGTCATCACAAATGCTTAGAGAAACTACACAGCAAACAACCGCTCCCCCTCACACCCCCGTCGGCAAGCTCCTCTCAGTTGCCATTATAAAACACAAACGTAAAAAGACTTCAGCAAACCCAGGAGAGTGAAGACGTTAACTACAGCAAAATGGTACCAAAGCCAAACTGAAGTTTGGTTTGGTTTGGTTCTGCATGACGAGTTCGGCAGGGCTCCCAAAGAGTGTAAGCAACAGGCTACGCGAACCCCGACCGCTTGACAAAGATCTATGCAGAGCTGCCCATCCCACGTGTAAGGGGATGTCGTTAGCAGCAATTGCCCTTAAGCTAACGCATCGTATGTCTTTTTGACAAGAGTAATGGCTGGTTCTGACTAAGAATAATGGCCATTTCCATTGAAAATGTTAAAATGTAAATGAAATCAAACACGAAATTATTAGTGAAAACTGTAGGAGAGATGACAGAAGCGTGTAACTTCGCTGGAATGACCAGCAGCTTGACTGACCTTAATTTAGCTCTGATAAGCATTCAGTGTGGTACAAGCCACATCAGCAAATGGAAATGGTGCTTACGGCGCTTTGAGACTGGGATGCCCTCAGCGCTCAGGAGCGTCACTGCTCCCCAGACAACAGCAGTGCTCCTGGGGAGCTTCCACCCCCACCAAATCTAGGGCTCAATGGCCCAATTCTTCAGCTTTAACCTCATTTTAAACCGTCCAGCTACTGAAAACACCGAAGCCATACAGCGTGCCAAAATTCCGAGTAAGGCTGTGCCGTCCAGGGCCAGCTGCTGTGCTCCTCCAACTCAGCCTTTCTGGGAAGTCATGAAGAGGGCTGAGCAGCAAGCACCGCAAGTTCCTCCTTCTGAACCTCAGGCTTTCGCAGTATGCTGTTGTACCACTTGCAGCAATGGAAATTAAGCTCTCTAAATATTCCAGTCGGTGACTTTTTGACTGACTGCCTTCCATGGCATTTGCCTCTTCCATTTATTGGCGCACGTGACTTGTATTTCCTACAGGGACATGGCGTGCCAGACAATGGGCCATCCTTTTCCAATGTCTCTTTCCTTCCTGCGCAAGTTTAGGCTGCACCCCGCAGGGTGCCCCGAACCAACCTCTTCTCTCCTCAGACCTAGCCAAGGTCTCTGCCTCTCTGCCTAGCAGTTTTTCCCCACCACAGCAATGACTGGAATATTGGCCAACAGCTTCCCCTGAATCCCATCTCTGCATTAAGTTAACCAGTTAACAGGCTGACATGTCTCCTAGCACGCATTTCTAACATCCCAGCGTCTGTTTTCCTAAATCCCAATGCACTGGCTGCAGTCCCTGAGGAACAAGGGGTACAAATCGTGAGCAGACTTTAGCCGCCTATCCATAGTACCGCAACGCAGACTTTGGGATTCTTCGTTTTATGCTGGCCACTAATCATGGCCAAACAAGCCAGAAGATCCTTGAGCCAGCAGCAGGGCAGATCAGGGATGGAAATATCATCAGAGCAGCTCTTCACAACCCACCGCCTTACTGGCCAACTGTTATTTCTTTCGCAGTAGTTGGAAAATGAGGTGTTTTCCTAAAAGTGAATTTAAAACATCCCTTTGTCTTCTACCCAGCTTTCCAAATACTCTGTCACTCAGGCCCATTGCTTTGTCATTGCTGCTCACGTAGATCACACACAGGCCTCACCCCGCCCCTCGCAAATATGACGCTTTTCTTCAGCAACAGAATTCTCCAATTCTCTAAATCCATCCATTTCCAACTTTATTATAAAGAGGGAAACCTTAAAAAAGAAAAAGCCTTTGGGACAGTAATGTCTTCACTACAAGTACGTACTTTTTCCTACAAGTATGTATTTTTCCCATGTATAAACATTGCAGAATATATCCTTATGTCTCATTCTTAACGTAGGCCTTCAAGGCCTGGCCTTCAAGGCCAGGTTGGCCAGGGCTCTGAGCAACCTGATCCGGTTGGAGATGTCCCTGCTTCTGGCAGGGGGGTGGGACTGGATGGCCTGGAAAGGGCCCTTCCCACCCAAACCCTTCTGTGATTCTAAGTAGCCAAGACTACTGAGGAAACCACACCTATACTGTACTGATAATGCATAAGGCCAAAGAAAGAGCCAGGGTGAGGATCTTCTGAAATTTTAGTTAAACCTAAGAGAATCAATGAACCCATTTGTTTAGTTCTAGCACCTGTTTTTAGGCAATAATATCTTCACGCTGCTGCTTGTTTAGTTATATTAGGAATTACCTGATCTGCTCAGCTGCACGAAGACTATTGATTTGTCTGTAAAACCAGGCAAAAGTACTGGCCGTTTACAGGGGATTCATAGCCACTGCGAGCCGTGCCTGTGACAGTCACCAGACCCCGGTGTAACACACCAGCACACCTCAAAGGCAGCAAGCTAAACAAATCCGCAGCTTGTATCACGCGTTGGGACGACCACGTCACTTTCAGTGTCAGGTAGGAAGCCTGACAATATAAATAACATAAAAGAACACAGGCTTTTCACCAGCTCCTGAGAGGAAGAGGAGGGAAGGGGAAATAAAAGAAGAGGAAAATAAAAGAAATTGTATAAACATGATCACTTACCACTTCAGCAGCTTTCTGCTATATTGTCCTTTGTGTATACTTACCAGGAATTGTTAGGGACACACAGAATTCTAAAAATATGAAAACTTTTATCTAACTGGTAGTGACTAACCTCTAACCAGCAAGCACTCGCTGGTCCAGGGCACTCCAGGGAGCAGCGCTCACTGGTCCCAAGATTTTTGCCACTGAAAGAAGAGTCTGCCCACAAGCATTTCTGCCCATACTAGAGGAAGGAAACGCAGTCAATGCAAGAGGAAAGTAGATAGATAGACCTTTGAAGGTCCCTTCCAACCCTAACCATTCTATGATTCTATGATAGATGGAGGGTTGTTTGTTTTTTTTTTTAATTTATACCACTGACATGTTTAGTAAGGCTAACATTAGTTTCTCAGTCTCAAGAATTCAAGACCAGAGAGACAGAGCAGTCTCTTTTCAGCTAACAGGGGTTTGTTGTCCTTTGGGGAAATTGTAACTGAATCCAACAAATGTGGAAATACTTGGGTTTCTTCTGCATTTACTGTTAGAATCAGAAACTCCGAGTACACAATACTAAAAAGGGCGGAGGCAATCACAACTAATGCTCCTCAAGCTTTTTTTATCACATTCTTCATCCTAGAGAATTTTGTCAAAAATATCAGGCTTCCAAATTCCAAAAAGCTGTTTATGTCCTTTAATGGACAACAGAGCTGGGTAAAAGTAATAGATTTTGATTTTTGGTGTACTTTATTTCTGATGCTCTGGGATTACCGTAGCTTTTAGGCTCAGGCTTCAGAACGCTTCGCTCCCACGGCAGTAACTGAAGCTCAGTGCAAGGCTGGGGTTATGTCTTTAACCTCCGCCTTTCACGCGCGCGATACAAGGATGCTGACGTGTTCCTCCCTATGCAATGAGGATCAGTTTGCTTGAGGTGCAGCTGGAGTATAATTTTCTGGACAGTTATTGTATGTGATTGCCAGACAGCTATGACTTACTCCAAGACATGTCCTCAGGCACCACCACTGCTACAACTCCTGCAGCTGAATAATTCTCAACAGCCCCATCCTGACTGATCCACACGGCTTCCGTTTGCACCGGTCTGTGTCCTTTGGACAACAAAAGGTCCACAGTTAGAACTGAACGTACCAGCTCTGGTCAGGCTTGGGCTGCTCCTCAGGTTCTTGGCTATATTCTACATCCCCCATGGTCTGTGCTTCAGACATTTTTTTCATCTTAGAAGCCAAAAGAAAATCTAGTGTGATTCTAGCGTTACACTAGAAAGTGTAATAGTGAATTCTGATCTTGAAAGTAACCCAATACATTGAAATGACAGTTCCGTTTTCCCTTTCCTTATAACGAGCTATTTTGTTGCACAATCATAATTGATCCCTTAAGTAGAACTGTACAAAATATTTTGAAATAATATGAAATCTCTGGAAAGTTCCATTATTCAACAATATGTTGTTAAAATGAGTGTTCAGTTCTCTCTTACAACAAACTTCCTCTCAGCCAAACCCAGTGTCCTATAAACTCTTACAGAAGAAAGTGCCACACCACTGAGCGGGTGACATGGCGATTGCATTTTGGGTTCTGTTCTTACCAAAACATTCAGTATACAGCATTAATATTTTCCCAAAGAAATAAATGAGAAATACAGTATCTGCAAGAAATGCTCACTTTCAAAAAAAAACCAGAGGAAATGTTGATTATACTTGATGAAGGGTGTGTTTCGCCACTGAATTTGCTACGACCTGTATTCCATAGGGTTTGTTATATTTTATATGTACACACCGTGCTGTGTCACTGTGCTGGAAAGTGTTCTCAGCTGCCTCCATACGTATACTTCAACAAGATAAGTTAATGCTCTACTGAGCATTTTTCACACAGGCTATATGGGGGGAAAAAAAAAAAGGTTAAATGCTTCTTGCACTGGTAAGTATAATAAGAAACCACTGCCCAAGGCAACGCAGTCCTTGTGAAAACTTAACGCGGGCTGGCAAAAGGCCTCTCCAGGCATCGCTTCCCAAAACAGGGGCGAGGGGCTGGTGGAAGCGTTCTTTTGTTCATGGCGTTAGAGAATCAGGGAAGCAATACACAGGCAGAGAAGAAAACCACAAATGAGATTTAAGAGCTGGCTTTTTTTGAACAAAGAATTCACCAGAAACCTCAATCGCTGGAAAGAAAACTGATTCTTGGTCTGGAAAATGGGAAAATTTGTATACTCTTTGTAAGGGTACTGAGTGCACCAATGACATTTTTTCCCCCAATTTCTTCTAAAAGCAGCCAGATTCTAAACACTGGCTGACCACACAGACCACAAAGAATATTCTGCATGCACATCTGAACGCACACTGTGTAACACAGTCTTATCGTACAGATACAGCCGTGACTTCAGCGTCTAGATAGTGCAGGTGTGGGAATTTATTAAAAAATGAATATATCAGCAGAGCAAACCCTCATGTCTTGCCAGCTCTGAAGGCAGAGTGGAGCCACACAAGGACCCGTTAATATCTGCTCTGAAATAAGCAGCCACGACGACAAGAGGTTCAAGCCCCACGTCAAAGCCCAGGCTGGTAGGCAGTCAACCATGCGTACGCTCCACATATGAAGAGCTAAAAATGAAAATAACCAGGTTTATTAGTCTTACTGACCATATGCATTTTATTTGGACTGCAGCTGTTTCCTGTGCTTGTAGATTTATTTCGCCGATAACCTCAAAATACTTGTGACAATCCAAAAATTGAGACGCAGTTCAGCTGTGCATAAGACAAACCATTGCATCTCTTTATAGGCATTTAGAACAGAAAGAAAGGATGCCACGCCAAGAGCTAACACTGTTAATTGTTATTGATCTAGAAAAATCAAACAAGAAAAAGATGCGCTCAGGCAGCAGCTAGAATGACTCTTAGCGCTAGTGTTCAGTTGTCTCATGTTAAAAAAGACGGCAGTCAAGCTGATAAATTGTTTGCCACTCTTTCTTCTACAAAATTTGATATTAGAGTACTTTTGTGAATTCTGCATGAGAACTAAATGAGCTGGTTTTGTTTTATAAAAATGTAGCTTCTGATTATTTGAGCAAAAGATGCTTGAAGCAAATCCATGTCTTTCTCAGATCCTTCAGTTTCCATCTATTTGGAACTGGAGAGACGGTACCTGAGCTGCCTTCCTTGTCACCTTCCCTGAAATCAGTGCTTATTTAAGAAAAGGTTGGATTTTGACAACACTGCATATGTTGCAGCAACAGCATGTTCTATCAAAAATCAAGTTCTAGACCGCAATAATGCTGTTCAGCTCATGCTTCCCGCTGTGAACCAACTCGGAAGCCTGTGGGTTTACACCACTTTTACACTGCTGTGAGCTAAAAATGAGCCATTGCAGCTCCTGAAGAAACTCTTTTAATTTGTAAACACTCAAACTCTTTACTTATTCAGCAACCTGCCAGCTCTGTGCTGGATGTTCATCTCATTACCCTTCCGTGGATGGGGTTTGGCAAATGCCAGCCATTGACTGGAGCACTGCGGAGCTGAACGGCAATTACAGAGCGGCGGAGCAGCGGGAGCTCCAGAGGAACATGTGGTGGGCATCCTGGGCATCTTCAACTATATATAAACCATCCCTGACATACATTTAGCTAAACATATCCTAAAACCCTCCAGTGTTGGAGGTTCCACGATTTCCCCACGCAGTTTTGCATCTAGGTAGCTCGATATTCAGAAAACTCCCCTAAAGACTAAACCTCCTTGCTCCAGTTCAAGCTGTTTTTTTCTGGTACTATTTACAGTGACTGTGGAGAACAGTTCCGGCTCTTTTAAGTCACACAAAACCTTTCCCCTCTTGGGACGCTGTTACCGCCACCCTCCTTAGCCTGTTCTATAACTCGATTCGAACAACTCCAGTCCCTCCACGCTCCCCTGGCAGTCTCTTCAGGAATATTTTCCATGAGGCTCTCTCTTAGACAAAATCCAGTGCCCAAAGCTGGACCAAGCACTTCAGCTGAAGCCTTACCAGAAATGAACTAAACGATTACTTCACATTTTATAGATAAGGTTCCCATTACTGTACACCAAGACAGTATTTACCTTCTTCGCAGTACAATCCTGTTAACTGATGTTCTGTCCATGGTTCACTTCTACTTTTCTCCCTCAGTCCTTTCATGCAGTACCACTGCTTAGCCAGAAGTTGCCCATCTTAATTGGTGTAGACAATTCTTTCCACCTGTAAACATAACTCCATAGATATCCTATTTAATTGCATCCTCTTTTTCTGAATTACCCATTTATCAGCACCTGGGTGAGTTAAAATCCTACCCTCCAGCCCACTCACAGCCCACGCTTGCATGCCATCACCTGAAAATATGTCAAATAAATTTTCTACATTGTCATGTTCAGGAAAATGTAGGAAAAAAAGGTGTGTTCCCCAAAGTGCGAATCAAAGTTGCAAAGACTGAAAAATCTGTATCTAGATTTTGTCTAGATCCCTGGAGCTTGATTTTCCACACCGTACTACCTGGAACGTCACAGTGACGTACTGATTCGGAGAGCATTCTGCCTTTTAATCTTCTAATTCCTGTCTTTACCCGATCCAACTGGATATGCTTACACTGCTACACAGCTGTAAAAACAATCAGTCTCTTTTTAAAATAAAATATAAATAGAAGACCTGCTATTGCATCCTCTATTTGGATTTTTTCTTGGGAATAGAGCAGTTGATGTAACAGGTAATGAAAGTCACATCCCGCCCTTCCCTCAACAATAAAAATGAATATTACCAAAACAAAAATCAGGCATCATTGCTTTTATGATCTGCTTGTATTTTTCTTCTCTCCACATTAATATTCCTGATGACTTCTATAGTGATGGGATTGGGCATATTGACTTGTGCCACACCTCAGCTGAGAGAAGGAATGAAAACAAACCTCCCTTTCAGTGTGCAGTACATTCAAGCGTTCTTTCAGCCAAAACACTCAAATTAGATGACACCAAGCGTCCCACCCAAAACACTACAGAACACAGAGTTCCAGGGAATTTAATTGCTCATCCATCACAGACACACAGTCCGAGTTTAATGAAGCTGTACTCAGAGATACACAAAAACTAGGGAATAAAACTGGCCTACAAACTCCTCTGGGGCAAGCGTTCCCCTCTCCTGCGTTAAAAGAAGGAGTGCCCTGTACCGTCCTTGCAGCCCTTCCCCGTCTGCCTTGGCTTACAAGCTCCAGGGACACTGACTGTAAAACCACCAGAGGAAAAGGTTCCTGCAATTGTAGATATTTCTTTTAGCCTCACGCATGAGCAAGAATTACAGTCCCAGGAACAATATTGCATCTCCTTGAGGAAATCTTATAATTGCTTTGGGAAAAAAAAATACAGCTAATTGAAGCCAGATTTATAGAGCTATCTGGTAAGACTGGGACCAAATCCAAGGTCCTTGATCCCTCTACCGCATTAGCAAAGTTTCCCCATGCAGAAGCATTAGAGAATTTCTGTTTCCAACACTATCAATAGATATTTAACATGTTGGGCAGTCATTTAGAAAAGTTATCACATGCCAAGTTGTTTCTAACACATACAGTTGGTACGGTATCGACTTTTTACTTCTTCTTCTCTGATCTCCTCTATTTCTGTTCTTCCTAAGGCCACATATTACACCATTAATATAAAAAAAACCAGCTCTGAAAGAAGCAAACCAGCCTCGTGCCCCTTGGCAAACAGCCATTTGTTGTAACTATGAGCTTACTTGAGGTCAGACTGCAGCATTTGAAAATGAACTCTCATACTTTCTGAAAAGCACACGACCAGGTAAAAAAGGGTAAGCCAGAAAAAGTCACCAGCAAGTCAAACATTCTGGGAGGCTTACTGAATAAAAATCTTGCTTTACAGCCATGTAAGCAGCAGAGATCCTTACAATGCATGGGCAGAATATACTGCCGCAGATCAGGAATTATGAAACTGAATTAAAAACCCAAATCTCATTTGCTATAAAACAAACAGCTCTCTGCCCTTGGAAAGGAAGCTGCTAAGATAATGCAATGAATCACCCTTCTGCTGTCAGGTTCTGATGGTTAATCCCTTCTGCATGCCTATTAGCTGATTATACACCTACCATACACACATGATCTCAGCATTTTGTGAAAAGGTGGGTACCAGGAACATCTCATCTCACAGCTTCATGAAGTTAAAATGACTCAAAACTACCCTTCCTCCATACAGCGGACATCCAGGGAAGAGCGAAAATTCCACGGCACGTTGCAAGCTAAGCTAGGGAAATGCACTCACTTCTCTCTCAAACCAATCTATTCCAAGCCGCAAAGCCGTACGCCAGTGATGACCCTGCCTGAATGGGATGAGAACGGTGCCCCTAGCGAGCAGTAGCTGTGAGGGGACCCAGCCAGGCAGGTGACCCAAACTAACCAGTGACACTCCATGTCGTACCACGCCACGCGCAGCAATAAAGCGCAGAGGAAGGCGCGCTGCTTCTGTCACTCGGGTGGAATAAGCAGGGCTCTCTGAACAGAGCAACTCAAATTTCAGATGAAAGAGTCATGTAAGGCTCTCAGCAGCCCAGCTGGCAGCAAAGAGACAGGAGTTAGGCTACTGCAGCCTCAACACGGTTGGTGAAACGATGAGAGTGCTAATGCATAAATTATATCTTTTTCCAAAGTGTTGGCGATATTGATCGCGAAATAGAAACAAACATTTTTGCACCGAACATCAAAGTCAGCAGAACAAACCCTGGGTCTCAGGCTGGGTGTTTTGTATAAACAAGCCCCACTTTCTTCTAGGCAGCACCCCCCTCTCACCTTCATGAACTGCTAAAACCTTGAGAATCAACCTTTCCTTCTCCTTCGCAGAGCACCTGGAGTTTGCCTGTGGGGCAGAGGACAAAGGTATGTATCCCAGTTGGCATAATTTTCATTGTTCAAGTTAGATTTTTTTTTTCCTCCAAGCTGAGATTTTCAAATCAGCTTTCCAAGCCTTAGAACTGAAAAAATATATATATATATTCAGACCACAGTCAGAAGTGGTTCTTATGCCCTAATTACAGTGCTTTCTCAACTTCTCACCCACCAGAGGACATGCATCTCTTCTCGTACATAAGGGGAAGGAAAATGTCTGTGACCGAGTGCGATATTGTTAACAAGAGAATTTAATTGAGAAACATTTCTGCATCTCGCGTTAGGTGTGACTTAGTTATGTGACACGTTCATGGGTGACAGGAAAATTATGCCTTACATCCGTAGAGATGTGTAAATGCCTCATTAAGTTTCATAATTATCTGTTAGAAGGGCAGTTCCACAAGAAAGTCTCTGCTACTGAAAAACAGAAGGGACACAACGAAGTAACAGTACAATTGTATCATCACTGACCTTGTGGAATTAATTCACCTGTCCAGAGATATTTTAATAAACATATAAATACTGAATGTTATATTGTCAAAAATGCATGAGTGGGTTACACCATGAAAAGGTTATCAAGTAGCCCATGAAACGAGAGACAGACTGTATTTTCAGATTTGAGCTTAATTCAACCTGAATTTTACGTTCATTCACATACGACAGAGCGCGAAAGCAGGAGGTGGAAGAGAAAGGACGTTGCTGTGGAACACGACACGTGAAAGGAAACTTTTAAAGAACAACTTCTTTTCAATTCAAAAACTACAGGTGTCATCCTGGGCAGACAAAAATCAACAGTATATGACCACAGTGTTCTCTATAGCTAAAAACCAAAATATAACCCCCCACCACCTTCCTGGATGTGGCAGAAGGCAAATTATCCCCACAACGAGAAGCTCTCAAGGAAAGCCACACTATCCCATTCACCCTGGCAGCTCAGTTTTACAGCTAAACTGGGAGGGATAACCCAAATCTGGGAAACCACACCAGAACATTACCAACCTCTGCTCACAAGGAGGAGGCCGTTAGACAAAGGAAGCACATATGTGCCAACTACACACTACGACACATACCATTAAACAAAATTTCACCAGTTTATTGTATTTAACATATTTACAAAATAGTACAAATTAAAGTACTGTAACTCCGTTATTGCATGACAACAAAACCTCCACACAGGCTAAAGCAGCACATGAAAGAGACACCCCAGAACATTTAGGAAGTCTTTGGTACTCAAAATATCGTTTAAGATGCAGCATTAACTCCATCAATACCGGGCATTAAACACAGACAGTGATACACAGATTTATGCCACAAAAATAAGTTGAGCTACGGCTTCCATTCTTCTCAAAGGCTGGTTGCTGGACTGGGGAATTGCTTAGAAGTTTTACAGTGATGGAGAGACTACTCAAAAGGGTTCTAAAACCAAGGTGGTGGAAATGACTGGTGTATTTCTCAGCTCGTACTGAGTTGAACTGCCTCTTCTCAGAGCTATACGACAGCACGGCACCAAACACTTCACAGGCCTACAGCCCATTCCTCTACCCCCTGAGCAGGCAAAGCTGTGAAAGAACCAACTTTGTCTGCCTAAGGAACACAGGAGCAAGCTCACAACTGACAATAAAACTGCATGGCAAAACGTGATCAAAGGCGGTGTACCCTAGCCTACACTGCTGTACACATCATTTACAAAGCACGTTTTGTGCATCATCTACATATTTACACACGCTCTCAATCGTTCCGTCAAGTAACGTACTCAACACAGTCACAGTTTACATAGTTTTGAGGTAAATCCTTGAAAAGTCAGAGCATCAGCTGAGTTTCATCTGCAAGGCTGAACCTCCCAAGCGGAGGATTCCTAATCAGAAGATGCTCTCCTTCCTCTGGCCACACAGCAGCGTATGCGAGGTGCACCAGACGGGTAAGACGGCTCCAGAGACGAAGGGGATTATCCCGGATCCTCTGTGCTGTGCTTGGTTCTTCCTGATGGCCAGGAGGAGGCCAGAAAGAAGCAGAGAACATTGGGGACAGCCAAAATAACATGAAATAGGTACTAGCAGATTCTGCTGTGTGGATGAACAGTGGCTCTTACATTGTTTGTAGAGTGGGAGAAACAGCAATGTTACATCACGCAGTGGCTATGCACACTGATTGCAAGACACCTACGTGAAAAGAGGACAAGGGAAAGCAAAAGAGAGGATGTGGGACGGGATGAACTAACTTGCTTGATGGGTCAACGTTACCCTAGAAAGAAACTGCATTTAAGAGGTTTTCAAGCCAGGTTAGACGTTACCTAAATATTAGAAACTGCACATCTGAAGGCATCACTCATTTATTTTAGCTCACAACTGCAGCACTTCTGACCCTCCATAAACATACTAAAGCCCTTCCTCACCAAGCGGTGGACACCACTTCACAAGGCCTGATGTTTCAAGCTAGCTCACCTAGACACCTTTTTCCTTGTCTGTAACACTGCAACAAGACCACTCACTCCTTGAACCGCCACTAACATCCCAGGGAACGAGAGGAAAGGGCGCGAAGAGGCCTGCGAGTTCCCTCTGCATTACCCTGGGAGAGCACAAAAGCTGATGGAAACTCCTGCCCAACTAGGGAATGACAGCTTAGAGCTGAAGTGCCAAAGTTCAGCTGAATCAACCAAGAGGTGAAGATAAACAGTTTTGTTCTTGAGAAGTGACATCATCTTCCATTACAATGTTCTCCTACAGAACAGGTCTACAGAATTTATTTAATCTTAATGCTGAAAATTTTAAAACTCATCTTGTCACGACTATCCTCAGCCGCGCTTTTATGGCCAGCTGCTTAAATGAAAAAACCTCACACAAAAAGACTTGGGATGACAAGGAAAGGAACCGACAATTCCGCTTTGTAGATGCTTTTTCAAGCAATACCACATCATCACACCTTTTTAAAATGTCGTCTTGCAACAAATTGTTAGAAGATTTAGGCAGGACCTCAAAGTAGTCCACTAACTAATTATATATGCATGTTTACTACATTCATATTGCCTTCAGAATGTTTTTCTGAAGAGCGTAGAACTATTTGTAAGGTGATAAGTAAAGCAGCTTGATGTTTCAAGTCTACTGCCTCTACTTTATGTGCACTGGAATGACTGAACTCTGTTTTCTGCTCGCAGTGATAAGGAATAATAAGCCTTCATCTCCTTGGACCATCTCCATCACAGATGTTAGCTAGGAGAAAGGAGACTTATTAAATCTTCAGCCACAGCTAGTATTCGTGGTGTAGTACAGGGTGAAATGAAAAGGAGAGTAAAGAAATTTGTTTTCCAGAGATCTTCTGGGAAGGCGAGGGCTGGACTTCGTACTGATCCCGGCAGGTTGCTTCTTGCACAGCTCTGGGCAAAGTCATAATCTGTCAGCACAAACTTCTGTATAAATCCCAACATTAAGACTGGAAGGTTCAGACAGATAAAAATGCTGCTGTTTAAACACTTAACAAGACCAATAACGCTCTGAAGATATTAAATTTTTAAAATCCCTGAAACTGCTGGCCAGCAGAGGAAAGTTTTTAATTCATTCATCCTCTTCAACATAAGTTGACGGAAACCAGCCCACCTAGAAAGGGAAAAAGTAGAACAAAATAATACATGAGATGCACAGGTGTTTTTTAAGTGACTGAGAACTAGGCAAAACAAGGGTGGGTCTGTTTAGTAGCTATAAGAACACAACTACAAAGATAAACTTGACTGGCCTGCCACAGTTAGGGTAAGTACCCTAAATAAAATACGATGATTTGGAGACTAAATTCCACTCACTCCCCCACCCAAACTTTTTGCCCAGACTGGAAGTCTAAGCATTCAGAAAAAAAGTCTAGAAACGCCAAGAGCAGGAGCAGTTTTACTACAAGCCGCGTGCTGCTGGCTTTTGAATGAGCAGTGAAATATTTCACAGGCTCCAGTGAGGTCCAGAGAATCCTCTTACAGAGGAAACAGTGACTGATTTGATTGCACTACCCGCAGTTAAATTCCATTGCCACCACCAAGAGTTTTAAATAAGAGAGAACTGGAAGGCAGAGTCCAGTGCTTCTCACTTCATAAGTTATAACGCTGTCTCCATTCTGAAATTAATGATGTGTCAAATAAGGATTCTGTAAGACATAGGGGGAAGCAATGTCTTACATTTCTTAATGTCTTACCTATTCGCTCTAGGTTTTTCACTCTGACTTCTTTATATCTAAGTAAATTTAACACTCATGAAAGACCTCAGAACCAAACCTAGAGCATGATTGGAAGGAGTAACTGCATAAATTTTGTTTATAGACCATCTTGCCAATATATGTCCACAGGTGAGCTTACAATCTGCAGCCCAAACCGTGAAGGCCATCAGAAAGAGTGCTAGGCTATAACAGAGCGTCCTTTAGGATGTGGGTAGCTGCACTGGACTGAGATGCTCCGTTTTCTTCACATGTAAAATGCACATAGGATGGCTGCTATTTCTTCTGCTTCCCTATTTCTTCCTGTTTAATTGACCATTTCCCCTTAGGATCATAACCAGGCTCACGTATATAAAATAAGTTCTCCTTATTGCATAAAGCAGTAAATCTGGACAGCTACTTCAGCTGGAGTTGCAACTTTTATGGGAAGCTTCCAGCCAATCTACCTTCTTCCACCTCGCATTCCCTGACCCTGCATCTGGAAACAGCAGCCACAAATACTCCTGACTAATCCGCACTAGAGAGCGGTACATCAAGATTGAAACAACACAGCCTTTAGGGGTAAAACTGAAATGTTACTTCCATTCAAGTCTCAGGGTGTGGTGTCAAGTGACTTTGTAAAAATCCCTGGTAAATATGCCACTTCTTATGAGCCACACTTTTAGAGATGAAAGCAGCAGCCTCCTAGGAAAACGGTGGCCGATTCCACGGCGTTATAGCCTGGCAGAAAGATGTGGACATCATTCTGTGTGAAACTGCTAAACAGACTTCCACAGCATGAGGAACCTGAGCTTCGGACCCCAAATACATGTGCGCAACACGGTTTAAGAAAGTACAGCTGCAGCTGTACTATTAATGCTGGTTATTTACCAAACATAATCTTGCCCCAGTATGCCCCAGTATCTTGACCCTGGTAGGTCACACTAAATAGCCAATTAATTTAGATGCTGGAAAAGCTGTTTGGCAAGAGTTCTGTCTGGTTCCTATGGAACAGAGGTGAGAACATGTTGTATTTGTGAATTTAAATACAGAAAAAAGGTTTATGATATAGGAACATACCTTATTTTTTTACAAAATAACTGCCACTGAAGGCAGAAATGAGACAAAGAAAGAAAAAAAAAACCACAACAACAAAGAAACCAGCTTACCCTTCCATTTACTTCACCTCTCCACCAGCCATTCGCACTCATCTTTGTGTAAATCTTTACGACATCCCCTTTCAGTAAGGACAGCTCTCTCATGTCTCTTGCACAGAAGTCATACCTGGCTACGGCAATGCCGATCACCTTCGGGCTCAGCACTGGAACAAAGCAGACCTTGGCTATTAGTAGGGTTCGTTAACCAAAGGCTACTGTAGTCACGTGAATAGCAGGACCGTAAAATACAAACCACTGAGTTCACAACAACAGACAGTGGATCAAGAAGGTTTAAACATAGGTGAATGGTGTAAAAATTAAAGGGATTTTGTCTGATTTTTTTTTAATAGGTTTGGTTTTGGTTTTCTTTAGAAAAAAGTCAAACTAGATGAACTGTTAATAAAACATCCCCCGCCACAAAATTGCTAAATGCATTTGCAATTATTGTATTTTTGTGCTTCATAATAAAACCTGCTGCCAGTTGCACACATCAACATATTTCACAGGTCACTAGTTTCTTTCCAAAAGAATTATTAGCATTTACAACTGATTTAACTTTAAACCTCTAATGAAGCAAGACAAACAGAATAAGGTGCTGTTCTTTCAAAAACAACTCTCAAGTTAAATATTAATGCCCTTAAAATTGGAAGCTAACATCAGCATGAGCAAAAAGGAAAGAGCTTCCACAGGAAATTTGTATGGATCTGCACGAACATTGGCTGATGTAAATCTACTCTGTTCAGGAGTTTATTCTGTAAATCACCAATGAATTTGTTCTACAAAACTTTTAATGAAGAAAAAAATTCCTTAAAAATGTTTTCCTAAGTTTCAGTAAAATTAACACTTTAAAATTTTAATCTACATCAGTAGCAAGCACTTTGCCAGTGAAGAGCCCAGACATTTTAAGGAATAAAAAGTTGTGAAATATTTTTAAAAAGCAAATGTGGAAAAAAAAAATCTCATTTCAAAAACCAACCCCCCCCCCCTCAAATAATTTTTATAGGAAATTATGATTTTAACCCTGATGTGGAACGTCCAAACTTGCAAGAGACACCCTCGACTTTTCCAACAAGAGAAAGCAGGCCTAGCACCTAGGAGATAAAGGCCCTGGACTTGAGGCATTTAGAGGAAACATCTACTACTCCACTGCATTTTGTAGTGGATTATTTGGCCAAAGCATTCTTTTTTAATTTTTTTCCATTAACGCCATTTGCTTTTGCAGCTGTTTTCCTATGTAAGTCGCTGCAGACAGGAATTGAGGAGCACAAGCAAGCTTCCTCCTGAAAAGGTTTCAGAAAAATTCATCACATGATCATGATGGATGACTTGATGTGATGTACATATAATCACCTTTTTTCTCAGAACCTTTCCAGTTTCTTAGAAATTCCCAATTGTCCTTAGGAAATACCACTAAGATTCCAATTTTAGCAATGCCTTAACAACCTAAAACTAGAAGTTCATAGCTAGTTGCCTTCAATTTAAATCAGGAACACAAAACACGGCAAACGAGCTAGAAAACCTTGACAGTCCCAGCTCTGCTGGTATTTAAGATTTCTTCTGATCCCACTGGGGACACTGCAAAGAAACAGAGGCTTCTGCACAGTAGTATTAATTACATTATATGTTCTCTTTTTTTTTAAGCTTACAGAGGCAATACAAAAAAATTATTTTAAAAGAACAGCAAATGCTATGTTTAAATTATTATTACATATGTGCCACAAAACGTGAATGCCTAAACAACCCTCCTGGCACCAGATTACGCCCTCCTTCGTATCACGCCGTTAAAGTTTAGTCCAGCATTTCAGACTGCTTATGTAGGGTACGCTTATCGACACTTGCTACAGCACGTACAGGATGCCATGTAAAAGAGTATCAGCATCTCCATTTGTTGCTTATATTTACAATACGATGACGTTGTAAAAATCTAGGTGATATATAAAGTATATTAAAGTTCAAATATGCTTTTTCCCTCCACGTCAGTGAGATGCAGACGCTACTTGTTCAGATCCTGACATAGTGCTACGTCCTGTACCTTCTCAGGATTTCAGTAATCAGTTTGACAGGGACAGAGCACACCGTGGGCAGCAATTATTTTGGAGAAAGGAAAAAGAAAAGAGCAGTTATTGAGTGTAAGGGGAGTAACCATTTACAGGCGTGCAGCAACATCACTGGCGGATTTGGGGAAGCATCGCAGGACCGAAGGAGTGATTCTGGGAAGCAGGGTGTCATTTCAGATTCCAGAAAGGGGATAAAGGGGCAAGGAAGGAGATTATATGAGGCAAAGATGAACAAATTTGGGACAACATGGAAGAAAAGAACTAAGGAGGGAAGAAATGCATGGAAGAATAATAACGAGGGAAAATACAGAGGAACATTAGGATAAAAAAAAGGAAGAGGGGCAGATATGGGGAAAAGGACTTCTAATTCTTTTTCAGGTTGTGAAGCCAAGAGGAAAAGGAGAAAGAAGCAAGAGAAATCAAAACCATACATCTCCAAAAGTCTTGAGGCAGAAAGTAGCAGAATTTAGATTAATTTAGAACCCAACATCCATATTTTCAAAGTAAAGTGATGCTCATGATAGGAAATATAGTAAAGGAAGCCAGATGAGTGATGGAATGCAGGAAAATTACAGTAGTAATCTTGAACAAACATTAGCTGTATCTCTCTGGTGACAGTCCCCAAATCAGCCCTGAATTCCCCATCAGAGCTGTCCCAGGATAAATGAAACTCGAGGGAAGACAGTCAGCGTGTGGAAAGGACATCTGTACAGATGGGAAAGAGAAGGAACAGCGAGGGCAGGAGAGAGGAGGGGATAGCTACAGGGAGAGTGGGGAAGGAGAGAGGATGGGATTACCAGCAGAGATTGATGGGAAGAAAGTGCCAGCAGGAGAATGTGAATGAGAAAATAAAGAGGGGAAAAAGAAGCAGTGAGGAAGGAGACAAGAAGCTATTGAGGAAGCAGTAATAAATAAACCTTGTGCATTTGGAGGGAGATACCCAGAGGATTAACAGGAAACAGAGTGAGAAACCTGAGGGAGGTGAATAAAAGGTACATGTGTGATTGAGAAAATATACTTTTGCTGAACCTAGCCCTTCCTTCTGCAAACAGAAGAAAAGACAGGGAACGACAGTCAGCTCTGCTTCACCCTAGGGTATGTTGGAAAAGTTTCTCACGGACAGCGAGATAGATACGCTGCAAATGAATTTTAATACTAGTTTGGGCCACTGATAAAGGAATTGGGGTGCAAACAAGAGAGGTTCCACATCATCACAGCAGGCTGGTCCAGCTCCCGCTTCTGCCTGAGCTTCAGTTCCACAAAGGTCAAAATTATAAAAGCTGTGAGTACTTGTTTCCCTCTCCTGGTGGTATGGCTTCCTCAAAACTCTGCAGCCGTACCCCCTCACGGTTTCTCTCGTGTGTCAGTGTCAGTTGTCCATGTATCGGTGCCACCAAATCTCAGTTCTATTACACAAGAGTGGGCAGCATCTCCTGTAGCGCTCAGTCATCGGCTTAGCTCTTCTCCTGTTACCAGCTTCCCTGTCAGCAGGACTAAGCCAGCTCTGAAGGCCCTTTTCAAAAAAATACTTGTAATATCATGAAACAGGTATTTGTTCATTTAATGTAAGCCAATACTTTGGCTATTTTTAAAAGACAGTTTTACTAAGAACATATGATGTAGCCTATCTATCAGAATACGAAATCCCATTCTAACAGGTAGATAAGCTTAAATTAAGAATTACTAATAAATATTTTCTTTTAATCATAGAATCATAGAATGGTTTGGGTGGGAAGGGAGCGTTGAAGCCCATCCAGTCCAGCCCCCCTGCCAGGAGCAGGGACATCTCCAACCAGATCAGGTTGCTCAGAGCCCCGGCCAACCTGGTCTTGTACTTGTATTTTGTACATTTTGTGTATATTTTGTACTTGTACAAAGAAATACTTTATGCAGCATACCATATATGCAAGTCATTGAATCCTTCCTTACTGTTACAGTTACTTAACAATTTTCTGATAAAGCAGTTTTTCACAGAGAAAAAAGGAATATCATTATAATTTATTGAAACCATATATGGGAATATATGGGAATGTGCGATAGGCTTAAAGGAACCCTGGGTCTTGCCTGCTGGTCTGACACTGTAGGCCACGTCACAATTTTGTTTTCATGGATCAAATACCAGTTTCAGTAAGAATGGACTTTATGATCAAGTACCATGCAGTTGAATGAAAGAGGTCATCTTCTGTCCTCACCCAAAATGTAGAAGCTCACAGTATTTACCTACAATAAAGGGCCCAAACTGAACTCCTTTAGTTCTCCGATTCAAATGAGGTGAGTGCTTCAGACATTCCAGCTGAATGTCACGACCACAGGGTAAACAGCTACACCAGAACGGCTTTCTATCCACGCTTTCTACAGGTGTGTACTCTGTACAAGTAAATGTCAACTGGAAGAGTGTCTGAAAGCTTGGATTCTCAGTCAATATTGTGACTACTGAAAGGGAATAAAAGTATCACCTCCAAAAAATCTGTATGGAAGGAGACAAATGAAAGAAACTGACTTCAAAACAGTGAAAAACTGAGGGGCAAAACGTTCAAGAACAGTGTAGGACATTGAGACCAAAATCCCTGGCGTGAATCGAGGGAGGGCTCACTGGAGATGCCCTCAGCACCAGTAAGCACACTGGCCATTCTGCTACCAAGCTGCCACCTATATCCTGTTCCCCTCTAGACACTACGGAAAGCCTTAAGGATCCATCTCCCATTCCATACACTCCTTGAAGGTGTTTACCTTCCGACTAGCGAAATTCTTCTTGGATCGTCCAGCGGTGCAGTTCACCTCTTTGAACACCAGCTCTCAGGGACCAGAGCACATCACAGCCCTACTGATGCGCTAATTGAAACTACCACTGCTACTACTTTAAGCATTTTTATGCAGTCTCTTAGCTTAAAATGTTTGCATTTATTCAAGCCAGAGATGGTTAAGTGAGAATAAAGAAAACATTTAGAAAACAAATGGGTAGAATCAATTAACAATGTTAATGCAGAATTTAAAGAACGCATTTTCTACAAAAAAACTACTGTATTCTAAGATGCTGCTGCAATACGGTTTGCTGCAGGGATGGGACGAATATACTATTTCTCTGCAAGCAGTGAAATTTTCAGGTTTGTGCATTTGAACAAATACATTCAAATATGTAGATGTCAACTACATCGCAAATTAACGGTCAAGTGATCGTCGACTGAATCTGCCGCAATTATTGAGCTTTCCAATGCCTGTTCAAATTGCCTATTGTCATATACACTTTTTCAAATATTTAAGAGTTTGATTTTTGTTACGCTCCAAGAATAACATGTAATAACTCATTTTTTTCGAGTCAGAGAAGAACTGAGGTATTAGATTCGTCCCTTCCCTCGCTCGCTGCACACAGAGACAACAGAAGCAAATTCAGAAGCAATATAAAAGCAGTAAAGCAGTACCTGACCAGAAAGGAGTGGAGGAAGGGGGAACAAAGCTGTAGTCTGGAGGAGTTACAAAAGAAAACCCACAGAACAAAGAAGGGGCTTAGAGAAAGAAAGAGAAAAAGAGAAAAGCAAAAGAACATTGAAATATTGGCACAAGATTTAAATAATAGTTTTTTAACTATATAATTCATTGATAATAAGGAAACTAAGGTTCCCCATTAAGGATGTCTGGAAGGAAATTGACTATAACAACTAGAAAATTTGGATCTATGATTTAATTTTTAACAATTGCATTTTTCAAAGAGTAAAGCAGAAAGAGGACACCCATTCAGGGTTTCAGAGAAGCAAATTAAACCTGCAGACTCTTGCAAATATTTTCGGATTTAACAGAATTTTTTTTTCTTCCGTGCCCCACTTGTTAACAGTACAAAAGCAGGAACTCATGCATACATAAGAATTCCTCTTGAGCCCAGGAAGACTCGTCACAAGCCCTTAATTAGGAATATAATCTAAGTACCAGTGGAACTGGGGTCTCATAATACACAGGGGAAAAAGTACGCGCTTTGCCCTGATAATCATTAACACCAATAGGCGTTCCCAGCTGAACTGCATCCCAACAGTACTGCTCGGCTTTGCAGTTTTCCCTGACTGGAGAGAAAACCCTTGAGCCAGCATAAAAAAAAAGGGTAAGGTTGGCCTAGGCAGAACCAGCACATCATCTCAGGCCCTGTAACAGCTTCCTCAGGCGAAAGGTTAGCGGTGCGCTTGCCCTGTTGCCAACAAACCCAGGGCCAACCTGTGTTTAAATACAAAATCAGATTACATGAACTAAAATCGCTTCAAATGGAACTGCAGTTTGTCGACTTGTTCTCATATTTTGTCCCTCTCTTGAGGAGGCAATGAAGATATATAGCGTACAAAATCTAACAAAGTTGGGATATTTGCTCCCAGTGGTGATTTGGAAAGGGAAGCCCATCCTTAACTGGATAAATTAAAATGTAGTCTCCAAATTATGCCTAATCATATCTGTAATTACTGACTAAGAGTGTTCCTTAAAAATGTAGCAGGGTTATATTCAGCACCTACAGCTGCTTCCCTGAACTTAGTCCTGTGACTACGCATGAAACAAAAGCATTTGCTTCCAACCGGTTATCTGCAGGAATGAGCAGGACGATTTTATGCAAGGAATTAACAAAGCATCTGTGGTGTAGGCAATGATGGCTTTGTGCATCCTACCTGGATGAGTATAGGTACATTTCTGACAAGGAAACTACCAGCAAAAATAAAATAAACAGGACCAGTACTGTATTTTAATGTTCATAAGCCACACGTTATTTGTTAAAAAAGACCCCACAACACAAACCACCAGCAGTTTAGGTGAGCATCTCAAAGTAATACAGAAGAAACCCACTTCAGGGCCTCCTGCGCACTGGAAGCTCCCTTCTGATCCTTCCCAGCAGTGATCCGTTCTCTGCCCCTGGTGTTAAATAGTTTCTCTGTGGACGCGTGAGGTTACCTGAGGAACTCCTTTGTGCTGGAGCTGACACCCCAGGGGACAGCTCTGCGGGAAGTGCGTTACACAACCCAGCAGGGCAACTGGGCTGAAGTAGCGTGTCCGTTCTGAGACAAATAACCGCCTTTCTTTCTACAGGAGTGCAAAAGCAGCGTGAGGAATAAATACAGGTCCGGTGCTGTACAGGGGTGGCTGGTGCTTTCCTGTCCATACATTATCTTAACTTTGCGATAATTCTTCTGTTTGATGTAACTGGAAGTTTGGTTTTATGTGTGAAATTCTGGACAGCTAAACCTATGTGGGCAAGAAATCCTGCTAGATTCCTAGAGATGACTGGTCTGGTTTTAAACATCACTGGTAAGGGCTCTGGTGTTGGCTTTTAAGGAGAAAGGCTGGGTTCTTTTGTTTCCTTGGGGGCTGGGATGCCACTTGTTTTATTTTACTTTATTAACAAACAGTTAATGCGTTAAGCAGTGATGTAACTCGTTAATGTACCTACTTGCAGTCTCCCTACCAATGATGAAGAACAGTCATTCAGATAGTACTTGGTTTTGTGATTCAGGTTATATTAAAATCTAACATCACAAAGAGTCAGATTTCTCAGTACGACTGTGCTCTGCATCAGCAGATGGAATCAAGTGCCAAAAACTATTCTGACAGAAAAATGTAAACTTTTCTTCCATTTTTGCTTTTCTTTCATTTATTTCATCCCTCTAATCTAATGTAAGAACTATTATTTTTCTATGTAGCAAAACAAAATTTGACCATACTGCATCTAGAAAAACCTAAGACTGAAAAATTAAGAAGAAAGAATGTACCATTTCCCCCAAAATCTTCCTAATTAACTTGAATTTCTATACTGAGAAAAGGAAATGTCTGACAGCTTTTACAAAGTATAAAAGTGTACAATAAATATCAGAACAGAATGGGTGACTTCTGCAAGACCAGGAGACTAAAGAGCAAACTTCTAATTGAAGTGGAAAGCCAAGTTAACTATCTCCATAAATAAAGCTTTTTGTTTTAAAAATCTAGCAGATGCTGAAGGGAGAATCAAATTCCTGGAAAATTTAAGAAGCTACAAGGTGATTTATTACAATTCATATCAGAAATTGCAAGTAAAATGCAACGCCACTTGATTTTCAATGGCTAAATGAAAACACGACAATTACAAAAAAGAATATAATCCTTTCTCACATTGTTCTAGAAAGTGAAGCGAATTTGCTGTTGCCGTTCAATTTCACAGCAGCTCAAAGACTTTGGCAGCAGAAAATGATACAACTCCGTCCAAGTCTACAGTGGTTCAACTCGTGTTTTTAGAAATACTCTTCCTACTTACTCTGTCAGTTATACATGCTAAAGATCGGCTGTTTTCAGTAAGAAGCTGATGCCTTCTCTTAAGATGGCCTCATTAAAAAATCCAGATACAGTTGTGTGAATAGTGCAGCACACAACACTGAGCTGAAACCCCAAACTACCTTCACACCAGCTTCAATCTGCCAAGTCCACCGCATTCACTAGCTTCGGCCCCGTGCTTCTTAAAATACAGTGAATGCAAAACCGAGCAGTTGGCCAACCGAAAAAAAAATGGGAAAGTGTCTCTCTCTCTCTCTCTCTCTTCAGTTGACTTGTCTTGCTTCCTTGTGTTCTTCTTGCACTCAGATCGAGTGGGAAAACGACAAAAACCAGCTGTGTGGCGGTTCCCACTGAGGGCTGTGAAGTGAACTCAACGTCCAGCCGCTGCCCCATGGCTTATTTGCTTCCTCTGCTGCTGCAGCCTAAAGTTTACCAGCTTCTGTCCAAATGGAGCCAAGCAGGGTTCCCACAGCCTGGATATATAGTTATTCTATAATAACTTCTAAAAACTATTCTATAATAACTTCTAAAAACTATTCTATAATAACTTCTAAAAACTATTCTATAATAACTTCTAAAAACTATTCTATAATAACTTCTGAAAACTCTTTAAAACTGAGCAGCCTGACTCATGGATGGGCTGTTAATCATGGAAATTTTGTTTAAAAAAAAAAAAACAAACAAAAAAAACCACCACACACACTCATTGAGACACTTTAATACTTTAAAAGAAAACGGTCAAATCCATCAAATGAAAGTGTGACCCAGGGTGAATTAGGTAGGCCAGCAGAACTGGGGAAGTGTATTAGATTTTATATGAAGAGTCTGAGAATTTAAAGGGTTTTTGAATCAGTTTGGCCTCAGACAAAACCTGCCAGTTCCCACCAGCAGAGTCTGTAACACTAAACGGCTGATATTTACTGTAGCAGAGATGCACTCTCATCCACTTGACTAAAAGGAGAGAATCCCACAGTCCTTTCTCTCGCTCTTCCATATACTGCCTAAATATTCTTGTTAAAGGAGAGGTTTTCTTTTGTCTGTGAGCTGAAGGTAATGAGGATGTACCAAAAGTCTTGTACCCTCTAAAGCTTGAAACAATTGAGCTAACGCTCTTGCAGACTAGAAAGTTGGTGGACAGCGTAGATATGTTCTAACTGGCCTGGGAAAGGACAGAAAGCAAATTGGCTCTGCTCACAGTCAATCATAATCAAAAGAAATGCCAAGTAAGGTAAGCAGGGCATATCCTCTCAACAATTAAAGGCTCGATGTTGTGAGGGAGGCAAGGGAAGAGGAAAGCACAGGAGATGGCAAGAGGAAGAGAGAAGCTACGGGAGATCGCAGGCTAAAGGGAGAAGAAAGGACGGGACAGAAATTTGCCAAGAAGGGAGATGTACTGGGATACAGGAGAGCAGGGAGACAACTGACAGAAGGCCTGGGAAGCAGTGAAAGAAACAGGAACGGAAGGAGTAGAGAGGAACTGGGAGATAGAGTAAATGAAATGCATGGAGACACACTAGTTTCTTACAATCATCTATCCTAAATTATCTTCACTTTAATTGGGAGAGGAAGAAAGTCTCTGCATTTATAGAGATTTAAAGCACACCAACACTGCAAATGAAAGAAACACTGCCAGTCTCACCATCACAAAGACTAGACTGACTCTACGGTCTTTCACAGCAGTCTTCATATTGTTAAACTCCCCATTCATTTTTATTTTCCTCTGATTATCTGTTGCAGTACAAAGATGCAGCCACTGCCTGCAGAACTGCAAATGTAATATTTGCTCTTTGACAGAAACATTATACGCTTCCCAGAGGCCAGCCCTGTGGCAGTTTTTATCATTAACATTGAACCTGTACGTGTCCTAGAAATCAGCCTGAGTTCCTCTTAAGTGGTAACAGGTTAAACAAAGGATACTATATGCACTGTAAATCTTCTCAGTTTATTTTTAAACTTCTCAACTTTTTAAATGCTATTTACATTGTACAGTAGTTCATTAACTTCCAGAAGCTTAGAGGCTGGTAATGAACATTTAAGGTTAAAAGGCAGGCATAAAATAATTACAATACAGTAAGTCTAATGGCTTTTTTGACAAATTTATGCGGTATTACTGAGATGCTACTTCATACGGCTACACTACATGACTGATTTATTTAAATCCCTTTTTAAGGACTAGAAATTGTCACAGGTATTATTAACACTTGTAGATGCGTGGATGCAAATGTCGGAAAAACCCAGGCAGGATGCAGTTTAATCTCTCACCAGCACGCCTAATAGATTTCTGAGTATCAGGGAGATGTCAAGCTTGGCAGCAAGACAAACTTGCCAGACGTGTATAAACCTCCTGGCAGATCTGAATCTGCTTAGCTTCAAAAAATCACTACCATATTAATCGGTTATATGTCAAAAGTGGAGAGTTAAGATGTTCAAAGTACCTTGTCCTTTTAATATTTATATGACAAAATAATGTACAAAAAATTATAATACTCACAGTTGCCACCTGTTCTGTTAGTCCTTTGTCCCACGGAGTTTTCAGATTCTTTGTACGGAAATTGAAGAGTAGTATCCAAACTTCGAAAGCCTTCTTTGAGAGAGTGGTGCTTATAGTATTCGACGAGTTCCTTTCAGGAAAGAGAAATACTCTGTCACTGGAAATTGAAATCACATTCTTTTCACCACTCCGATGTACAGTCAATGAGGGCTTTATCATACAAGTAATCTTATCATGTAACGCAACACCTCACAGTACATGTTTATTTTACAAAATCAAGTATCCTAAACACTGACTGCTTTCGCACTGCCACTTAACTGGCTTCTGGCTGGGTTTTTTTTGGTTGGTTGGGTTTTCCTACATCAAACCTTCTGGTCAGAGCCAACACTTACTGCTCCTCTGAACTAGGCTCAGCATGTATTTGCTTTTCGGAAGCCAGGCAGAAAGCAGGATCAGATGCTTGTTAAGGATGCAACAGTAACTCTCTGTTTGCTCAAATTCCTTTTGCAATGGTAAGTGAAGTTTATCCACACATACATTTGTAAGTACATACGTACAAAATAAAGCATGAGGCTTGCATATAAGCACGTAAGTCAATAGCTACTTAATGAGCAGATACACAGACCATGTAAAACCCTCAAGGCTCTGCCATTAAAATTTGTGGGTTTGGGTTTTTTGGGTTTTTTCTGGGGGTAGAGAGGGGCAGCAGGGGTGGTCAAATAGACTACACTGAAAAATCTAGCATTTCACATTCTCCTCGGGCACAATCCAAAAACTTGTCTGTGTGTGTGTATATAGGTGCACATGTATCAGCACTCACATGCACACACATACACACACAGAGACAAATTTTCTATATATGCACACACACACATATATACAAAAATATAACAAATACTGGTTCCAATAGTTTATGGAACCAAGGAGACAAGTTATTTCAGTTTCTATTCTAAAGAAGACAACACCCATCAAAGTACTGACCGCTCAGGTTATTATTTTGTGATCTTCGACCCCTGCCATTGTCTCTTACGTTTGAGTTTGCCCCACTAATGCCAACATCACACAGTTTGTACACAGAGCCTAGAATAACACTAAAAGCGACCCAAGAACTCAAAGCAAGTGTGTTTCATTAGATTCATGATTCCACTCTTCAGAAACGCAAGCACAAAGCAGTGAGTTTACAGTAAACTCTTCACTCTTACTTGTAACTCAGTCATTCTATTCCACTTATTCATAGAATCACAGAATCTTTAAGGTTGGAAGAGACCTCCAAGATCATCAGGTCCAACCATCAACCCAACACCACCGTGTCCACTAAACCATGTCCTGCAGTGCCACCTCTACACGTTCTTTGAACCCCTCCAGGGACGGTGACTCCACCACTGCCCTGTGCAGCCTGTTCCAGTGCCCGGCCACTCTTCCAGTAAAGAAGTGTTTCCTGATATCCAACCTAAACCTCCCCTGCCGCAACTTGAGGCCATTTCCTCTTGTCCTATCACTTGTTATTTGGGAGAAGAGACCAACACCCGCCTTCCCACACCCTCCTTTCAGGCAGTTGAGAGCAATGAGGTCTCCCCTCAGCCTTCTCCTCTCCAGACTGAACCACCCCAGTTATTTCTTGATCAAACTCCTCTGATGTTCGTTTTGGTGGAATCATTAAGACCTGGACAGGCTGGAGAGGTGAGGCCATGCTGACCTCATGAAGTTCAACTTGGCCAAGGGCAAGGTCCTGCACCGTGGGTCGGGACAATTCCAAGCACAAATCCAGGCTGGGCGGAGAATGGATGGAGAGCAGCCCTGAGGAGAAGGACTTGGGAGTACTGGTGGATGAGATGCTCACCATGAGCTGGCAATGTGCCGTTGTGGCCCAGAAGGCCAACCACATCCTGGGCTGCATCAAGAGGAGCGTGGCCAGCAGGTCGAGGGAGGGGATTCTGCCCCTCTACTCTGCTCTGGTGAGACCACACCTGCATCCAGTTCTGGAGCCCCCAACATAAGAAGGACGTGGACCAGTTGGAGAGGGTCCAGAGGAGGCCACGAAGATGATCAGAGAGCTGGAGCACCTCTCCTGTGAGGCCAGGCTGAGAGAGTTGGGGCTGTTCAGCCTGAAGATGAGGAGGCTCCAGGGAGACCTTAGAGCGGCCTCCCAGTACCTCAAGGGGGCTGCAGGAAAGATGGGGAGAGGCTGTTCAGCAGGGCCTGGTGTGACAGGAAAGATGGGGTGATGGTTTCAAAACAGAGGGAGGTAGATTCAGATAAGAGATTAGGAAAAAATTTCTTACACTGAGGGCGGTGGAGCACTGTCCCAGGTTGCCCAGAGAGGTGGTGGATGCCCCATCCCTGGAAATATTCCAGGCCAGGTTGGCCAGGGCTCTGAGCAACCTGATCTGGTTGGAGATGGCCCTGCTCCTGGCAGGGGGTTGGACTGGATGGGCTTTAAAAGTCCCTTTGCACCCAAACTATTCTGTGATTCTATGATTTGTAGTGTTTGCAGAGTAAGTAGCCACCTCGATCACGTATCTGAGGAACGCCATGATTTCTGCTGCTACCAATGACAAGATCTCAGGGTCCCCAGCCCTAACACTAAACACTTTCCTGGTTTTTAAGTGTCAAATGAAGACAGACTGCAGAAACAGCTTGGTGCATTCTTCATCAGGCAATTTATCTTCTTCCCATTCTAATGAGCACTTATTTCAAACAGGGTCAAGCAAAACAGATTTCTGCTTCATTTTTTACCACTTGTAGGATGCTCTTGCTTTACAGAGTATCAGTGGTTAAATTAAAATAATTTCTAAAGCTTCCTGGTTTTAAAACTTCTCTCCCTACTCCTGGTTTGCATTGTCCTTCATTTTTATTTATCATTTTAGAGTACTTGGCTATGCACGCAGGAAGGCTGCAGCACACATTTTAATCCAATTGATTGCACTAAATGTAAAATAGAAGTTTCCTTTAACAATGCATGAGGAAATGCTTAAGCAGTAAAATTTTACAAATGCACTAAGGTAAGTTATTCAGACACCTTGTATTTGTGAGTCTTGTTTGAGCAAAATGAGCTATCAAGAAATTCTTTGCAATTAAAGTTTAAAAAAAAAAAAAAAAAGAAAAAAAAAAGAAAGAAATGTCTTCCCAGCACAAGATGACTACGACATAGCATTGAAAACTCTCTGATCTGGAGAGCTGTAACAGCAAACTCTTGTTTCTGGGAATGAACTACACCTACAGTTGAAGGAAAGTTATTGCTAGTTTGCCAGTGAGTGGTTTGCTGCCATGGAGTAGAAGTTTGAAGGAGCCACCCAGTTGCTTTCATTTAGACTAGCTGGTACTGACTCCGGACTACCAGCACTCCTCCACCGATGTCTGAGCTATCAGCAGCTTAGACAGCCCCATTCTCTACCTGCGTGTCTTTGCCTGGTGCACCAGGACCAGGAAGACCGGCCTTTCCCCAGTTTTTCTGGGCTCCCTGACACGGCCGCACCTCACATCCTCCTCCCTCTGAACTTACACATCGACAGGCACCACTATGTGCAGCAGTGCATGCGTACGTGTGCGGGGAAGGAACCTTCACCTCGCTGTTTTTAGGGATCACTACTATACAGCGAAAGACTTCCAAAGACACCAAATTCTCCTTTCAAGGTTCAGCCTAACTCCATAGCAGGATGACGCATGGGATTCAAACTCCTCCTCTCTTCTGTATCACTACTGCAAGGGATGCAGTCCACTCCTAAATACAAATATGTAGTTTCAAGCACATAGTACCATCACTTAAGAGCATAAACCATAAATACAAAACATTATCCTATTAGCAGGCATGGACACAACTCACATCTCTCACAGCCTTCTGTAACTCCACAAATCAAAGCAGCTCTCACTAACAGCAGCAGTGTTAAAAACCTCATCAGTGCTTACCATTAAATTTTTAAATTTTCTGTTTTCTGCAATGTGGAAATAGCCATCCCTTGTTAAAATCTTGATGTGTTTCACTTCGTTATTGTACCTGTGGGCAATGAGCAGCTTATGAATATAAATATGTTTTTAATCAGACGCAATCAATAATTACCTGAGGACATGCCCCGATAACACCACACAAATAAATACTTAAGACAAAATGGATATCTGTGCCAAAATAAAGGTGACATCTAATTAACCAAGTATATTTATTACAGTACAGCTGACAAAGCAGTCTATATTCAGAAAAAAAAGTCACAACTAACTGCTCATTCTAACTGGAATTCCCATATATTTCTTACCTTCATATTCATGCTGGTGACCGACATGAAAGCAAACAAGACCCTCACAGTAATTTGTATCTACAGAGTTGATGAGCCTACATTTTACTGAAATGTCCGAGACGCAAAGAGCTTTGCCAAGTTCTCACTAAAGTCAATGAAACATTCTTATTAACTTCAAAGAACCAGACACATTCCACTCCAAACGCTGCTACCCAAAACTCTTACCAATACACCAGACCTCCATTTTTGGATATCTATTTGCTACATCTGCCTTATGAAACCATTGCTGCCTTCCTGCTACAAACCCTGGGTATTTTTGTGAGCAACTTCAGTTTTCCTGTATTGACTCTCTTAAAGGCTGTGTATGATTACATGAATGGAAACAGGTTTTTATTTTCTTTATTTCTTTCAAGTGTTATCTAGATATGAATGAAAACAGAAGAACTTTCTGCAGGAGATCTTATCCCACTTACTTAATACTAATGGCATACTCTCCCGATTCTTTGGTCCTGTGCCGCACCAGGTACGTGCTATTGACTCTGTTAATAAGTTCGCTCTCTGCTTGCAATCTTTCCATTGCTCCTGCAAACCTGTAAGGGAGAACATGATGAATTTTTCAAAGCTACAAAGAAAGGTCTATCAAATAGGCAACGCATTCTGCATAGGATAGGAACTTAAAAATCCATCAGTTGCAACTCAATACCACTTCCAAACTTTATTCTTCATTAAAAAATTCTGCACTGCGGGTGGAAATTCTTAATTGGGAAAGTACTTGTGCACATCCTGAATACAACGCCTGTTAAGGAAAGTACCCAAGCCTGAGCATTAGCTGAATGACTGCTGGCTGGAACAGCCCAGATAAAACCAAATGTTCTTCTGAATCACCCGTTTCAAGTAAAACAACAACACCAGGACCTTTGAATCTCTCCGAGTTCTAGTGGGATTTATCTTAACAGAGTGGAGAACCAGCCGCCAGCAATATATTAGGTCAAAAAAAGACCTACAGAAAAATGGTATTTATACAAACACACTGTTTTATCTGGTTTCGTAATTATTCATAACCTGTAAAGGCTAAAGTGTAATGGGTAGACTAAACATCCACAAGAAAAGAAAAAAAAATTAAAAATTCAGCCTAATATCTCCAAATTTGAAAGAGCTAAGAGTTGAAAGCCCAGACAAAGAGGTCACCAGTTCTGCAGCCTGAGCGCATAAGCAGATTTGTGCCCTCGCTCTGCTTTGCTGGCTTGGGTGGGACTTCACGAGAGGCTGTTGGCAGACATTGATCTGCAAAACCAGAGGTTAACCTGTTAACTGAGGAAAGTGACCTAGCTTCCAGGGAAATGATGCTTATGTTACCATTTTAGACAGCAGTCTAAAGGCAGGCAACATCACAGCTCACTACTGTGTAAAATTTCATACTAATACATCACTACCAATTAGGAGGGAGCTTTAAATAAATAAGTAGTTATTTTTTGAAATCCACCAGGGAATGTGGATTTTGAAGCTTATCACAAAACACATGGCTTTTCACAGCCCAAAGTAATTTTTCAGTTAAGTATCACAAACTCTTAGAAGATAAAGACTAGTTTCAATGATACGCTTTCTTCTAACAAAATTATAAATACAGCAAATGTGAGAATTTAATTTAAAATAGCAATTTGAAATATTAAACATTCTATTTGGCTTGTTATGAAAAACCAGCATTTGTTTAGATCTGCTTCTGGACAAGATGTATTTAACATTAGTCCTTCTCTTTAGTCCCTTAACATGCAAGATGTATTCACACGCTTCATACGATGCTCATCTCCCATTATTCTCCCTCAGACCTCTGGGACTAAGGCTGCGCAGCTGAAAACTTGTAAACAAAATGTCCCAATCATTAAACACTTTATTACATGCGAAATGCTTTTAGGTAATGCATGGTGTTGTTTTCCCAACCCATTACACGACACCTTCTTCAGAAGCCTAGAAAGGTTAAACCAATATAAATGAAATTGTAATAAACACGGCTGTCTGTCTATGACTGCTCCTTTCAAAGAGATTCCTGTAAGACTGGGCAGGGACTCACCACAGCTGCGAAGAGTAGTCAACTGGTTTTGGAACCTAGGACATGAAAAGATACAAGAGAATGAGTATCAGGAGGTTTTTTTTCTAATCAATACAAATTAGATAGCATTGATCTGATTGCCAATATCCAGATGAAACAAGTTAGAAGAAACAGATGAGCTAATTAGTCTGCAAGTCTGTTTTCTTTTGAAGGAAGTTATAATAAAGGAGAAATATTCCACACCATTCTGAGAGCAGTACAGAATATTTTAACTGTTTGCTGCTGTGACAGATTTTTTTTTACTTAATAGAACTTAGAAGTTTTTCTGACAGTGCCTACACTCAAATTTCAGACATAAAATAGCCCTATGCTATATATTGTTAAAAAGTATAATTAAAGTGTGCAACAAATTTACAGTAACATGTATAAAATTCACTTTATGCATGGCTTTAGGAAGACCACCTGCTAGGAAATACAGTATATAACCTTCTGAGAGGCTGTACTGTGTGACATCGTTCAGATCTTCGCATCTGACTTGCTTAACTCTTGTGCTGGATTTTAATAAGCATGGAATTTGATTCTTAAATTCAATTTAAAAAAAAAAAAAAAAAGCAACCTACAATCAGTTTGAAAAGGGGATGTTATATGTATACATAAACACATGTATGGATAATGTTATACATGCACAGTACAGGAATCCCCACGAAAACCAGCAGTTCATCTGGACCATCTCCCACTGGGGTGTGGCACCTCAGTATTACCCCACTCTCCTAAAACGTGTGGAACTTGCAACATGCTGAAAATTTATTTTAGTGGAAGCATAGCATAGCATACATCTTGCAGACTTATAACCTAATGTCATAGATTTTTAGATAAGTAACTTCACTTTTTTTTCTTCCAGTAAGACCAAATAATGTTTTATTATTTTCTGGAATCCAATTGGAAAAAAATGACAGTAACACTCTTCTCACATTTTTTTTTTTTTACTTTTGATATACAGAATGTCTTCAACAGAGACTTCCAAACACAGATCAATTCAGGAAGATATTGTTACACAAGCCTACAAACTTAATTGAAATAAAAATCAATTACAACTCCCACTAAGCTGACCCCAGGTATCAATCAAGATCTCTATCGAGTCTCTAGACCTCATCTTGAAATAAATTCCAGCGATGGGACAAAAGAAGTCCCCCAGTAAACCCCCAAAACCAAACCAAACAGCAACACAGAACTCCCACCTCCTTGAATTATTTAACCCCAGCATTCTGCAGATAAAGTTGCATGAGTCAAGTAATGCAAAATGTGTGTGTTAACCTGTCCGAAGTGCTACGGTACATTTTGGCGGCATTGCTGGGGCAGCTTTTGAACAGCAAAAAGCAGAGCAGGAAGCCATGAAGCGATTCTTGAACCCAGACATTGTAAACGCAATGGCAGCAGGCTGAGGTGAGGGGATGTACAGAGAATATGGTATTGACAGCCGCTTGGGTTGGGAACATAACTGCCTCAAAAAGCACCGTTATTGGAATGTAAAATTACTAAATGATTGAAACAAGTAGGAACTGTTACAATTTCACCATTTTAAGGCTCTCACCTTCATGCTAAGCAGCCTCAACACTAGAGTTATATAATGCACTTTCCAAACACTTCACTTAAAACACTGAGTATTTCTTAGATAACTGCAGAACATTCTTTTACTGACAAAGTTTTCAAAAAACTTAGAGTAGGAACTCAATTAGTATCTCTCATAACGTCTCTTTTTGCACAGAAGTAAACACAACTGCTCAGGTTTTTGTGACAGGATAGAGTTTTGGCTAACTTTGAATTTACTTAAGATATAACTTCCGTCCCTGCACTGCTAAGATTCATTGCCATGAAGCAAAACTTGCAGAGTTCACAAAGCTCTGCTTGCTGCCTTTGACATAACGGTCACTCAAACCAAACACAGAACCGCTTACTCCAACGCCTCTCAAGCCAAGGTTTTTATGCTAAAATTCTCAATTTTACAGGACGGTCCAAAACTTGCATTTTTTTTCTAAATTACAAAGCAGACACTAGAGTGGAACGCATGGTCAGATGTTCAGCTTACACAACAGTACATCCCCCCAGGTGTTACAACAGTCATTAAATTGGCCAAGGCTCTTGACAGAGACGGAAACGTGCGTGACTCCCAACCAGCGCCGACAAAGGGCTCTCCAACAGTAGCGTTTGTAGCGCTGGTGGTACGCAAACCCCTTGGAAGGGGAAGGGGCCTAACACACCCAGGCACGGCCACCGGCAGCAGGTCCATGTCCCTACAGGTACTGAGGGTCTTCCTCAGGCACCTCTGCTTCCAATGGTGGGACTTGGAAAAAAGTTAACAGGTTATGGACAAAGAACTCCTGTGATTAATGTTGCAGTGAAGCGACCAAGCGAGATGTTTCAAGGCCAACTAGGCACTTACGGAGCCTTTACATGCTGCAAGGTATTTCAATAATCTATTTGCACCTCTAATGATTTGTATTATCCCCACAGGACTAATTAAATAGCATGCATTCTATCAGCAGCAGCAGAAGATGGAATAGCTAAAAAAATAAACATTCTTCATTTGTCAAGTAGCCCTGCTAGATTGGAAAGGATATCATAATCCAAAGACTGTTTAAGTCCACCCTTCAGAGCAGTTAAACAACAGATGAGTAGTCCTTCCCATTAATTTTGAACGGACTGAAATATATATATATATAAAAAATAAAACAAGTGGTGTTCATTGTCATGGAATACAGTAAAATCAACTGTTACTCCAGCAGCTCTTGGCTCATACTGTGCTATGTATCCAGTGCCTCTACAGAAATGAGAAAACTGGAAGAAAGCTAGGAAGAGCCAGATATTACTCGTACGGTGCAGAAAATGTCTGCTGACATAGAGTACTTATGGCAAAGGGGGAAAAATTGTTTACAGGTACATCTGTGAAACGTCTGGAATATAGATATTCTGGAGCTCAGCAGTTTTTCATTCAATATTCATGCCTAAAGCCTTTTGATGTATGCATTTTATGCTGTTTCTGGGCATTTTTATATCAGCTGGTTGTAAAGACTGTTAGACTTAATAATAACAGTAAAAGTTATAGCGTGTTTAAAACCAGATTGATGTTTCAGTAGCTTTAACTGCATCATTTATCATAATAAGATGTTTATATTTCACCCTTCCAAGTCAGCAGCAGTGAAGCATCAATTTCTCTTTTTGTTCTGATCACGACACCAGTTGGTAACGTTGCATGAATAATATTTATTCATTCTGTACAACTGTTTTATTTTCAACACTCCTCTAAACAGCGTATTTCTAAATTTAGCAGAAAGCAATTTTCACAACACACCAGTAGCATTTTCCCTAACTTTAGATACCCTGCTTCCTCCACGTTAAAGTATACCGGTGGTTCCTAAAATGCTGCCACGCTTGCTGTCAGTGATCCTCAGCGATTTCGCGACCACGTACATGAATCCTGTACAACGACTGAGCGGGGGCTCCGAGCACCCGACGCCAATACGCCGCAGGTACTGCCTCCATCCAGGAGGGTGACACCGCGGCGCAGGAAAGCCACAGCTTTTACAGTGAGCACGGGTGGAGGGAGGAAAGCTAAGCTCACAGAACATTTTCATCTTTAGTCCAGACCTCTTCTCTCACCCAATCCAACATACCTGGTACCTACAAATATCCTGAGCATCCCTCTTCAAACAAAATTCTGAACATACAGGGCACTAAATGTGTCTCAAGATATACTAACGTATTTATGCTCTCAGGGATCACAAGTATATTTGTTTTAGAAACTAAGGCACAATACAAGCCTTAAAGGCAGACCAAAACACAGCCACTAACAGCCAATTCCACCTACTTACACACTGTTTCAGTGGCATATCTTGATTGCTGTAACAAATCACTGTTGCGAACCAAGTTAAAAGAAGTTAAAGCTGACTCAAAGCAAAGCAAGGAATATGATTCACCACTGGGTTTACATCAATTCATCTCCACAAAGGGACACACAGTAACCTGATGCACAGTGTTAGAGAGGGCAGAGAACGAAGGAGCAAGCGTATGGTATATAAATGCACCATCACATCTGTGCACAAAACTCCTGAGTACATATTATAAAATATTTTTTCTTATTGTTATCCTGAACTTTTCTAGATTGAGAACATCTTTGCATGAAATAAAGGCAGGTTAAGAACCTTCAGAGGGGAGAAAAAGAAGAAAATTTATCGAGCGGTCTGAATTCAAAGTTTTATATTAGCTTTACTCTCGGGCATTTTTAAACTCACTACGGATGGTATAATCCCTCTCTCTAATCCAAAGTGACTGGGGAGTAGATTAGAACCACTGCATTCTCACCTTAGTGCTGGGGAAGGAAGAAAACGCACTTTCACCAGTGTGAGACAGTTTGTGAAACTTTCATGTGTCTGTTCTATGCTCTGGAAAGTCTTTAGACAGTTCTATTTAATAATATTCCCAAAAGTTAAATCTGCTTCTCAAACATGTTTTCTTGACATGTCCGATTTACATCCGATAATGGAAAGTATTAGAATGCCGTATTTTCAGCAATATTGAACATGCCATGAAAACACAAAGGAACAGGAATTAGTGAGATTTTCATAAGGTAGGGTTAATAAAGCAATGATATAAACTAGGTAGTTTTTCTGTAAGACGAGAAACAGAGTTAAACAATTGTACTTACACATGGGCTAGGCTTTACTGCATCACTTGGGAAGAATCCAAGCTCTCCTGTTGACAGATTTCTGCCCTAGAAAAAAAAACACAAAACGTTACGTTTTTGAGACATAATAGGGATGAATAGTGAACAATAATACATGTGCAGGGATTTAGGACAATAAGACTATATCAAAGAGTCTTTAAAATAAAATGCTGTTCTAATAAAGTGTTACTCAACAGTTGTGTGGTTTTTGTTGGATTTGGTTTTTTTTTTTAATTTATATAATTAAGTCATAATTATAGCTGATACGCCTGAGAGCCCTGAGAGATGAGATGCAAGAAGGGAGCTCAAAGCCTGGGTTGTTATTCCCCATTCTGTCAATGTCTGCCAGTGTCTGATATCTTCATTAACGTTAATTATCTCCTTTCAAGTTACTTCCTCCATCAGTCTAGCAAGAGCTGCCACGCTGCTACGTCACAGATCCCCAGAACGATGACCTGGGTGCATTTCACAACTGGTCACCCAGTTGTGTGGGCACATCTACAACATGTCTTAATCTTTAGTTCTGAGAGTATTCTTGTGCCCACCACTTTCCTCTGGGCTTCTAAGGGACAAAAGGGATGCAAGCCATGCCTCAGAAGCTGACAGTCCACCACCGCGCTCTCCTGAAGAACACCTCTTCCGCCAGACGGAACAGCAAAAAAACCCCACCCTTCTAGTCCCAGTAAACGCGCGGCTCTGACCACGCTGACCACACATTTCTAAACACTGATACATAAAATTCAGGCATCAAAATGTCTATTTTGCAAACAAGTGTTTAATTTAACAGATTTTTAAAAAGCACACAAATGCCTAACCTCCATTAAATTTAATATACTGACAGTAAACATGATAGACTACCAGCACTTGGCAATGAGAGTAAGAGCGAGTACTTTACAAGCATTGCAATCTTGAAAATCACATTTATTTTTTATTTTTGACAGCATATCTGCAACATAAAAAAATTAAAAGGGGGGGAAAAAAAGCTTCAGAAACGACATGGAATCTCATGGAGTTCCTTTTGTTTCCGTGACACTAAATGTGTAACTGTACCCTAACACCGCCACACAAAACAGGACTCAGCGATTTCAAACAGGGTGGAGCCAAACGCAAAAGCAAGAATTAATGAGGATTTACGAAAAAAGTGAAAGCATTCTTTGATTGTGATACCCTCAGCAGAATAAACGAGCGTGTCATTTTCCTAGGGAGATCGTTATGCAATTTACCAGCCACAGGCAGGAACCCCAGTAACTGCCATCTTCACCAGATACACGGAGGAGTGCGGCGGGGAGAGAAACGCAGCTGAGCAGTACCGAAGCTATCATGTGCTGAATAGTGATGGTATTTCAAAAAGAATTAAGTGCAAACAAGTGACAATCTCACAGATCTGAGTCTGTGCTCAAAGCTTCCTTGCCCTCTTTCCCACTATCTGCTTGAACGCAGGTTACCCTCTGCATCCAGATATTCTATTTTTCCTCAAAATATGACTCTCTGAAGCACAGGGTTAACTCATAAGCCGAGCTGTGACACAGTCTCCCTCTAAGTGATACTTATTTGCAGTACCAATCTTATCTGAAGAGCAAGTGATATCAGAGCCAGTAAGACCAGCCACTGAATAAAATACATTATGAGGAAAAGCATCTGAAGGTGCACAACTGAACGTTAGTTTTGTACGTGCCCACGCACCGTTGCTATTCATAAGGATTTATATAAAGCGAAAGAAGGTGAGATGACACATCACGCAACGTATGTCCACAATAACTAGAAAGCAGGCAAGGATCAAAATCTGACGAGCTGAGGGACAGATCCCTGCGCGACCCACTGAACGTGCAGAGAGAGACATCATTGCAAACATTCAGCAGCGTTCCAGAATGTCTGTAGTGCTTCCTCCTGCAAGTCAGAAGTACAGCCTGGATACTCACAGGATTAGCTCTTAGTGTTTTTCCAGAAATGTATTTGCACATCCTGAAAGCTAGCTTTACTTTGCAGACATTTAAATACTTCAATCTGCACAGAATTATACCAAACTGAGCCGTTCTGTGACTTCAAGTAAAAATAAAAGAAAAAAAAAAAATTAAAACTGCCACATTACAGCCACAGAAGAAATTGCAGCGCGTACAGAAAGACCGGACCGTGGGACAGCATGATGTGCTAGCAGTACACAGCGACGTGAATCACAGCTTAAAAACCCAGCAGAGCAGCAAAGATGGTGAGATGAGCTGGGGTCCATCCTGGTGAACCCATTACCACAGCGCCGACGCTCTAACGTGTGCACGTTCAGCACAAGGCCACTGAGCTGCAATACACAGCCCGCACTGTAACGCCCACACACACCGTCACTCCAGGTATTCTGTAGGTAACAAGCCAACAGCACTGGCAGCAAAAAATGAATCATCTGGAGGACACTGAACGTTCAGTGAAGCAGTGAGAAACCACATCACTGCTGGGCAGACTTATGAAGTACAGCGTTAAGAAACGCTGCCCAAGCAGCAATCCTACAACCTCCTCAGGTGTCACTGCTCGTTGGAAGACGCTGTTCTGCGCAGCTGCGGACGCAGACGGGTCGCTTCGGCGGGTGAGGAGAGGCTACAAGCGCAGCGTGCGTTCTACAGACAGCCCACCCAGAGCAAGGCAAAGGCAGCAGCAGAGAAGTCACACGGACAGACTCCCCTCACCACACAAAGATCCCCAAGAACCGTGACCGTTACGGCACTTGGCCTTTGCATGTTGAGCAGTTCCATGAGTGTGACAAGCAGGGAGACAACCCACGAAAGGCTTCGTCTTTTCAAGACGAGCTTCACCTGAGATAACTGCAGAGGGCTTTGGTAGTTAAATAAAGGGAAATCCTTACACAGAACAGGGTTTGATTTATTACACAATGCTGAAGGAAACCGCTCACTTCAAAATGCTGTATCGATAATGAGCTCACAGGAATAATTTGATAACGTCCTTAGGAGATGAGGTTATTTTATTTAGAAATCCCAGCCAAATTAATCAAGGCTTGGTGTCAACTCATACCCAAACCCATGACCTGCTGCCAGGTGATGATTTCAGAATTTAAGATCTGAAGCCATTCCACACAGTTGCTCTAAATTTCCAGACCGCTGCCTGCTACTCAGCTATGCAACGCCCGTTAACTTCACTGGACACACACAGAACTAGAATGCCAGGATAGCTACAATTTATAAATTATCACAGCCTTCACCCGTTCTCGTTTTGTTTAGTAAGAAGTGCGGTGAAGAGAAGGAGGAGACATGAAAAATTGCAAACCAAATTAAAAGCCAAAAGGGAAAAAAAGCCACATTTACAGTGCTGCCTCCCCACTGTTCCAATTTTATCCGTATATTTACAATACACTTAATGCCTTTTGGCTGTTTACAGCAGGCCCACTAACTACTGAAGCATTAGAAAGTACAGCTGTAATAGCTGTAGCTTCATACGGGTTTAATCTGCAACAAAGAAAAGCTGGTTCTGAAAAAGGAAAGAATCAGCCCAGGAAATAACTGTATTCTTCTGGCATACTTGAGAAACATGATTGCCTGAGGACGGCGTGTAATTGCAATGCAAACCTGAGAAACTAGAATTACATTCTATCTTCCGGAAGGTGCTGCGGCACCCCTGAAAGCCTACCCTCGGGTTGAGCAAGTACCAATTTACTGAAATCAAACTCCGAGGAGGGAAGGAATATTCACATCTATAATAAAAATCTGACTACTTCAAAGCGGCACTGCTACCGCGGAAACAACCAGTAGTGCTCCGGGGTTACGGGGTCTGAAAAATCCCATTTCAAACCCCAAGTTTTCTCCTCTCTCCCCTCCCCAGCCCCTCTCCCTTTTCTCATTTAGTTCTGCCAGCGATGACAAGCACGCACGGGTCTGCCAGCCTTGCACCCTGACCGAGCAAGGAAAAGCAGGCACGCACACGGGGACGCACGAGCACCAGCGTAAGACCATTCTTCTCGTTGTATGCAGCCAAGTGCTTAGTGGAGAGAGTAAAACAACGCGTGGCAGTATCAGCTCCGCTATATCGCACGCTCCCTTTGCAGAAAGCTGAGGTTTGGATGATACCAGTGCAGAGGCAGATAGCAAACCCACGGATTTCAGAAACGCTTATCCCAGCCATCTTGTCTCTGATTGCTCAGACTGCCTCTCAGGAAAGTATTTGCTGTTTTATAAAGAAAAAACCCCACACTTCTCCTGTTTTCCAGACTGTACATGGTCTTGAATCACCACAGAACTTACCACAACAACTCCCACAGAATCATTCAAACATTAACTCAGCAGAATTTTTATGTCTATCAGAACACATGTGATCTCGCTTAAGCATTGCTTACTACCTGTGGTGTGTTTATTTGATGTGCTGTAAAGAATGGAAAAATTATCCTTAAACCACACATACTTATCTATTACAAGCACTGTAATTTCTAAACTGAGCGAGGGTTGACTTAAAAATCCATTCTAATATTAGTCTGGCAGGTCAGCTATAAATTACTCTAGAACACCTCTTGAATAAACCTTACAGCTTTTAATACGAATTGTGTTCTGCAGGTTGTTTCCTTACCACGCATTTTACCATGCAGATGTCATTACAAGATTTATGAAAATCTGTATTAAACAGTCTGTGACAAGACAGCTTGTGAGGAAAAAAAATTCCTGACTGATGCTAACAGAGATGACAATTTCCATTAAGATTCAAATCTATTACTAAGGATCTGGGGAAAAAGCCTCGCGTACGTTCTGGTTTCTGCTAGTTAAACACAGTGAGATTCTAGCTAAATTTTTAGCATGATAGGTACAAGTAAAATCTAAGACAAATTCCAGTAGATTGAGTTGATGGGTGTATATGAACACGGCAACAATCAGTCCCACAAGGTGCCAACAGTCCCGGCTTGTGCTAAGTGCATCAGTCAGACGGTTACCCTCCTGCCAGTGCCAAACCAAGAGGATGCTTAAATGCTTCTCTGGATCACAACTTGTAGAACCAAGCCCTACATATAAAATTATATAGGCCTGTTGGGGTTTAGCCCCACTCAGCAGCTACAATACCACACGGGCGCTCGCTCACTCCCCTCCTCTCTGTCCTCCGCAGTGGGATGGGGAAGAGAATGGAGAAAGAAAAGAAGGCAAAACTCATGGGCTGGGATAAAGACAGTTTAAGAGAACAACAGAGGAAAAGAAAACAGAGATGGAAAACAAAACAACAACAACAGAAAATACTGGGGCAGGTAATTTCCAGCACAGTAGCTCACAGTGGATCCCGGTGCCCGGCTCCCTCCCCAGTAGTAGGAGCTGCCCCTCACACCCTCCCCAGTTCACACACCAGTGTGATGGCCCCTGGGGTGGAACAGCCCTTGGGCCAGTTTGGGTGAACTGTCCCCGCTGTTGGGTAACTGGTAACCTGTCCCAGCTAAACTGGTAAACTCATCCTAGCTGGAGTCAGGAAAAGGCCAAAATCTGCCAACCAACATTTGAAAAAAAATATTTTTAGTTATGTGAAATGTCCATGGTCTGCGAATCTGCTAAGTGACATGTTTAGGGGGTTTTGGAGGGGGACTGTTTGCTTGCTTTGCTTGCTTGTTCAGTTGGAGGGGGCAGTGTTTACAATTATTTATGTATTTTTTAATAGATAAAGCAATTCTACTGTTTATGACTTCCCCCAGATAAACGTCAGTCAGGATGATGGAGGGGCATAGGAACAGAGTTCACTGATGCAGTCCTGGAGAGTCTGGAGAAGATTCCATCCTAACTGAAGTCAGCAAAAAAAAAAAAAAAAAAAAAAAAAAAAAAAAGTATGACCCAACTCATGTAACAGACCAGGCAGTTTTTATAATTGTATTCAGGACTTATTATAGCCTTAAAGAAAAACAACATCACAAAGACAAGCACAGGAACAACAATTTATAGTTCTCAAAGAAATTTCAGTAAGAGTAGTGATGTGGATCAGGTGGTGCTGAATTTTGCCGTGAATAGGATGTACTTTTCCCATGTACATAAAAACTGTCCTTACCTGACTTGAGAGGCCATCAGGAAGCTTAAGGGTGGTTCTGTTTTGCAGGGCTGTTTCTCTCCCCTATAAATCTAACATTCCTAACTGGTTTTGCCAGTACAGCTTTTAGTTCTGCTATGTTAGAGCAGCAATGACTGAAAATTCACAGGACTTTGCTGTTCTGTGCCAAACGCTCTCCTTAACTCCCACAATTTCACCACAAGGATTGCTACCAATGCCATGCTCTTGCAGGTTTATTCACCGGGACTTTTACTCTACGGCTGCAAGAATGAAGCTCTACACAATACAGGAACTACTGGCAGTTAGAAAGTAAAAACAGTTGTATCAAGCATTCATTTTGGTAAAACACAAAGATATTCTATTATTGTTCAAAAAGGAAAAATAAGGAGCAATATATCAGTAAGAATTTAGTGTCTGGGACCAACGTTTGCCCAGCGATACAATACCTGCCAGAACAAGCTGTGTGCGTCACCTCTGATCAGTTCAATAGTGTCCCCGACCTGGATGTGCAGCGGCGGGCCGTCTTGCGCTGCTGGCTGCGGTATTCCGTTGTAGTTTCGAATGACTTGCATTTTTGGTAAACCTGAATAAACAAACGAAAAATAGCAATGAAAATAGAAGTCAGCATATATTTGTAGTTAATGACAATTTGTAAAACCGGCAGACCACAAAAGCAATCAAGAAAGGGACACTATGCCTTTAGTAAAGTACCTGACTACGGCAACGCCTTCGCACCATACCATGCACAGCTCATGGGAAAGAGCTACTCTGAAAAACCATTTTGTCCTCTCTTCTTCTCGGGGTAAAGTTGATTTCATGCCTACAGAGGCTCCTTCCTCTGCGTGTGCACCCCTGGCTCTGCATGAGGTTCAAATGTTAAGGCTACGTTTGCAGTTCAAGGCAAACTAGTACTCAAGACATCAGTAGGGATTATCTCACCAGCTTTAGGCCAGCATTACCAAAAAGCCTACTGCTGATGTGAACGTGTCGAAGAGAATAAGCATGATCAATTTAAGGTTTCATTTTCAAGACAAGAACTCAGGCTGCACACTAGTCCTTCCACATCAATGCTGGCTGCATCTAGGCAGCTGCTCTGTGGGGAGCAATCCGCTTCCTGAGACACTAAATATTTCCCCAAGGATTAGTCTCTCTGCTGGTACAAAAAAACCAAATCACCCCTTCTAACTACAGTTCAAGAACCCTCCCCACAAGCATGTATGAAATGATGGGTGGGATTTCAGCCAGAAGAAAAAACTGGGTACTGTAACTCCATGTTCTTATTGCTATAACAGCATTTTTTTAAAAAAAAACCCAACACTTAAAGCATTATGGACAGCTAGTGTATTGCACTATAGGAGTGCGCCGTGATGTTATAAGAACACTTGAAATCAAGTGAAGTACCACCCACTCCATAACAAACATAGTAAAGACTTATAAGCTTTTAGAAAAGCACTTTTTTCCACTCTTTACACTGCCAAGGAAAGCATCATTTTAACAGAATAGGCTTATTTTTAATTACTTTCCCTCTATCTTTAAATACAACTTTGTATAATAATTTCCCTGTTTTTAACTGCATATGGCATGTTAAAAATTGCTACTATTAACGGGGCATATCCCTTTATAACCTTAACCAGAAAGTTCTGGGTTACATAAGATTTTGTAAGAATGTACATTAAGAAATACAAATCAGAGTGGAAGTATGCAAAGTAAAGATAGCTGGGCTGCCATATTTCACCAGCTCCTTGCTGGAGAGTCATCGTTAACTCAGCTCTAACAGCCAAGGATCGGCAGCCTTCCAAAAGCCCTACTTCTGTTGCAAGATCACTGCTGTAATTTAGGCCGCGAGAAATACAAACATCCATGTTCTCCTCTAAATGGTACGAAACATGAAAGACATCACCTTCAGTAATTACTACTCTCTCTATTTAAGAATAAATACTAATCCAAAGTGCTGATGAAACATTAAGCAAAGTAATACCAGCTCTGACATTACTCAACCCAAATGACATTATAACTTTTAGTATTTCTTCAAGTTACCTGGCATACTGAAAATGAGCACCTAACCATTAGTAAGGCATTATTCCACTCGGGTAAACGCTAGACTTTGCTTTATTTCTCAGCTGAAGGCTGTCATGCTTTCAGACGTGACTCACCACCACCAAATGCTGCGTTACTGCGCGGCAAACGGAAGCAATGCTCTGCACCGACAACTTTGGCCTGATGCAAGGGACTCCCCCATCCCAACAGAAATGACAGCGCTGCAAATGTGATAAACTGTAAGCGTGCACCCGTCTCAGAGACGTACTTGGAAGTCAAACAAAGGCGCAAAAAATTATTCATGTCATGGAACCTTGCATCAGGTGATTCAGTTTATCACATTTTTAGTGTGCAGATACAATATACTTAAAACACCAGCTTTGTCCTGATCTCGTCAGAAGACAGTCAAGAAATACTCTCATGCACTTTTCAGTGCAAATCCTGTTGTTTTTTTAAGATCCTTCTGAAATTATTCATGATAGGCACATGTAAAACTCCTTCTTATTTCTGTTTCGCTGGTAATTATGATTATTGCCATCTCTGAAAACCAGGCCAAGAGAACGTGGAAAAAAAAAATTGTGCTGTGTCAACGAGCAGAATTATCCAAAAAGTAACACAGAGTTAATCACGTTAAAACATATCATGCCTAGAATACTTGTGTATAATTCAATATGCTTAATTCGGTAAAATCCTACAGCAATTCTGATTGCATCTGCCAAAGGAATTTTATAACGTTGGAAGATTTGATCTAACACCTCTTGGTATCACTGGAAATAATCCCATTCATCTAAATAGGCTTTCGGGCTAGGGTCTTATTCTTAAACTTCATCATCTTGCTTCCGATCCACAGAAACCATGACAATCACAGCACTGATGTGCTAGAGCTGCTCTCTACTATGTTGACCAACAAACCTTATTCTTCTACTGTGATTTTACTACTTACTTTTATCCAGCTGTTGTCTTTGGTTTACTTAGGAGTTCTTTGCGCTTGGCAATTTCTTTGCTATTGTTCTGGGTTTGTTTAGTGAAGGGGAAGTTACAGTGGCAGTTTCTGTAAGAAGCTGCTGGAAGTTGTTTCCCCTTTGTTCAGCGGACTCGGCCGGGCCTAGGGCGGACCCGCTGCTGGCCAGGGCTGAGCCAGTTGGTAGCAGAATGTTCCCTGATAACGCCTCTGTGATAACGGATTTAAGAAGGGGAAAACAGAAAAAAAAAGAAGAGAAGATGTGAAGGAGCTGAAGCAGGGGCAGAGAGGGGGATGCGCGAGCCTTGTGGGCCTTGCACCCCTCACCCTCTGGCCTCCCGCCGGGCAGTGACTGGGCCCGACTCGGCCCGGCCCAGCTGCAAGGAGTGGAGAGGAGATGAGATGGGAAGAGACCCTGAGAGGCGTCTGCCTGCCTGGTGTGAAGGATTTCTAGTGAAGACATTGTGGAGGCCCCGCTGGGGCAGCCGTTCTGGAGGGACTGCACCCCGTGGAAGAGATGACCCACGCCGGAGCAGTTCCACGAAGGACTGCGGCCCGTGGGAGGGACCCCACGCCAGGGCAGGGGAGGAATGTGAGGAGTTCTTCCCCAAGGAGGAAGGAGCGATGTAAAACAACGTGTGATGGACTGACCACAACCCCCATTCCCTCTTCCCCCCTGTGCCGCTCGGGGGGGGAAGGTTATCTTGTTCTCTCTCTCATTATCCTGCTTTGGTTTTAATCATAAACGGTTTTCCCCAAGTCGAGTCTGTTTTGCCCATGACGGTAACTTTAAGGATCTCTCCCTGTCCTTATCTCAAACCTCGAGCTTTTTTTTTTTCCTATATTATCTCTCCCTGTTCTCTCGGAGAGTGGGGGAGTGAGCGGGAGACTGCGTAGTCTGCTCCCGAGCGGGGCTGAACTACGACACTAGTACACGCTGCCTAGCAGGACGTATTTGCACTGCATCCACCTGACCTACAGAAACCAGCATCTGGATCAAGAGGGACACGTGGCTAGGATTCCCAGGCACTGCAATAATACAGAAGATTGAGGATTCATTAATTACTTTATTACTTTCAATCACCTGCTTTAGTCATGATACTGTGTGCTAGCTTCAAGGCCTCTGATCAATGCATGTATCAACAAGGGAAATTATTTTCTGGTGCTAATTATTTAAGCACACATTAGATTTGATGCAGATTCTGAAAAGGACTCTGTATCCTGAAGTACAGCTGAAGGTAAATTCTCTCTCCAACAACAGGAGTGTCTGAGTGAGAGAATACATTCAACATCGGCAATACCAGACGTGTATAGACAGCCTGTATCGATTCAAAGATATAAAAGCAGTGAATACGCAACTTTTTTTTTATTCCTTGTATGAAAATATCATCCAAAGGACCTCTCCCTGTTACATGATTTTAAACATTTTTTAAAAATTGGTTTAAAATCACAGACTGGTTTGGGTGGGAAGGGACCTTTAAAGCCCATCCAGTCCAACCCCCCTGCAAGGAGCAGGGACGTAAGACTAAGTTATCCAGGAACAAAAGACTAAATTAAATATTTGAATTAATTAGAAGCAAGCACGTACTATTCTGGAATAGCTACATTTCCACAGATAAACATTCACCTTGCACAACTTCCCTTCTATCACCATTAAGCATGGAAGAAATAAATGAAGTACAGAAACGATAGTAAACTGAGGTGAGGAGTCAAAGAGCTCCAAATAGAACACTCCAGTCTCTTTTCACCATGTAGTTACAGATTTGAGAACAGCAGCCCAGAAACAGTGCAGCAGATCAACGCTGAGATGGTGTCCATTCAACTGGACAGAATCCGGTCGGCCCTTCACCTCCTAAGCTCTATGAAGCACACGGGTGTGATGGACCAAGTCCCACACATCGTCATCACAGCAACCAGCTCCTACCATCTTTCCGTTGTTTAGCAAGCTCTTCCTAAAACTACTTTGCTTGTTCCTACCGCTCATTTTAGAAGTTTATTATGTGAGTGTTTAGACTCTTTTACTTCCCAGTATAAATCAGTTCATGGCCAACCTACACCATGTAGAGGCAGCCACGTGAAGAGGTCTTTTCCCTGTCTGTATCTATTCTCACCATGTGGTTGGAGCAATCACACCGCATTTAACCTTCGTTTGGCTAGGCTAACGAGTCAAGTCCTTTTAGCCTCCTCTCGTAACAGATCAATTCCTCTGAGGCAGCATGCCAACTGCCTTCCTGAAGTTCAGGCGGACAAGATCTAGAATATTTTCCTTGCCTATCTTGACATTTCTATTCTTAATTGGCACATTCATCACAAAAATACTCGTTAAGAATCCCAAGTACTTGCTGTAATATAATAACGCAGACAAGAAAAAGCGGTATGTTACAGAAACCTGAAATGTTTCAAGTGCAATTATGGCTTATTTGTGATAGAATTATTATTCTGCATTAATGACTGAAATGTGAAATAGCAGAAGCATTACAGACACTGCCACTGCGATGTATACCGCTGCAGTACTGAGAGCATCCGAGAACTGCAGGAAATTTCTGGAAATAATAGCTGGCACAAAACTGTTGTTCCTTAATATGTTTGAAACAAGATAAAATTCCAACACAAAGGGTAAGGTCGGGATTTCAGCCGTGCATTATCATAATTAATGGCAAAAACCCCATTGGCTTCCATGAGGTCAGACCTCCACATGACTGAAAGCTTTCGTCAGGAAACTTCCCAATTTAAAAACACAAAACCAGTCAGGCAGTTTCCAACCTTGGAATCAACACGGCAACTGACCTGGTTATTCCACCAACAAACAGCTAAAATTTACTTCACTTGAAAACCAGGAAAAGCCCCAGATTCCTAAAAACGTCTTCATGGCCAAGCTGCGGGTCACGGACCTAACACAAATTGATGACCTATATCGTAGCTCATGAGAAAAGCAGAAGGCATGCTGGAGTCAGGGTTTACAAAGTAAACCATATCACACATTTCGGTATTAATCTCATAGTTGTGAGTCAGGAAGAAGGTTACACTTCAGAGTTAACATAGCACGTAAGTTGGAACACCCAGTACATGTGCAATGATGAGAAGACGTAAACTACTTGTATTCCTTACAGCAGCTCTGCGTTTATGAATGGCACTGAATGACCCTCAGAGTTTCAGGCAGAGATTCAAAAAATGTGATTTTTTGCTAACAACATGCATAATACATGCCCTAGGATGACCTCTATCTGTCAGAATGGATTCCAGCATCTGTTATTCCCCAGCAACGCAGAATGTGGTTTACGCTTCGGGCCGGATCATTCTAACACACAGGATAATGACACAGAGTAGAGAAGAGCAGGGTTCAAAGGTGGCTTTGTGGATATACTATACACTATTGGCACAAAGACGTAAAGCAGCTTCGTCTGCATTAAACATCCATTCCTAGTTAATATTACGAGTCTTGAAGGAAGACTTTCTTTTTCTCTAGGGAGCATACAGCCTAGTCACCAAATAGTCATAATCTGATCCAAAACCCACTGGTGTAATGGAAGGAAGCCTTCTGACTTCATGAGGCTTTGAATCTGAAACAGAATTTCAGACTAGCTGACAGGCCACATCCTAACACTTCCGGAATCTCAGTGCAGACATTTGCCTTTCCTACAGGAAATGACATGAAGTCTCAGGAGTTCTGTCCTTCCTTTCACCAAAAGAGAGTTTGGTTATCTGTCTGGACGCTCTGAATTTGCTTTAAACCTTTTTGGTTTATATTTCTTTAGCTACAGAATGAGGGAAAGCAGCTCTGCTGTGGAACAGACTGACATGTAGCAATGGATAAGCCTACCAGAGCAAAGACCAGAAGAAATACTCCACCTCAAACCTCAAAGCAGGTGGATCTCCAGCCATCTTCACCCTCCAACCAGAAATGAAGTAACTCACAGCACTATCTCATTGTCTCATCAGAATGAACGTCTGAACGGTGACCCACAGTGTTGTGAATCATTTTAACAGCACAAACTAAAGACAAACAGGCAAAGGAGACCCTGTATTTAAATAGAAGTGAAGAAATCCAAAATTACTATTTGCACCATGGTGAAGGTTTCGGATCAAAGAGCGTTACTGCAGATAATAGAGTAACAAGGAACTATGATTAAAAAAAGAAAGAGGAAAGCAGGGGGGTTGATAAGGACAGCAGCGTGAGGAGCAGGTGGACAGCTGTACCCTCAATCTGAGCACCCATGACACAAAACCCAGCAGCTTTCGGCAACATCCTGGTCCAATACTAGTATCGCTAAAAGCTAGTTCAAGGGAAGCTCTGTTCTGAGCATGGACTATAGGAAAACAAAGTCCTTTGGCATTCTCTGCACGTTCTTCAAATCAACTCTGCTAGCTTCCCTGTTTAAAATTCCTGTTCGTAATGACTTTGTGCAGAATTCAAGTAAGCTGGATTCTCCTCTCTTGCATTTATCAAGAGAGCTGCTCCTTAATTCCTAACAAGTGCCATCTGTCTCCACAGCCAGCAGAAGTCAACAGCTTTGCACAGTTCCTGCCAAAGGCAAAACTCCTCTAGAAGGACTTCTCAGCCAGTGAGGAGACACGAGAAAAGCAACACTACACAATCACTTACAAAAAACCACTTACATTCAGTTTCTAGGGCTGTCTCTTAATGATGCGACAGAAAATAGGTGGGTTTTTGTTACTTTTAGGCCAAGTACTTATGACACAAATTACAGAACTCGCGTACAAGGAACACGCCAGCACAGTCTTTTAAGTGCACCCTTCAGAGTGGCAATGATTTAAATAATTACTATTGGACAAAATTAATACAATGAATAAGTACATAGACATACCTCAAAGAAGATACTTTAATTGAACTTTTAATTCTCCCAGTCTTAAGTCATAATTTTTGTATGTCATCATAATTAAAAGTTCTAATTTTAGATATTGCTTATAAGCTTTACATCCAGGCAAGATGACTGAAATGCTGACAGTGCCCAAAAATCAGCTTTGAATATTTCACTTGTCTTCTCTTCCGCTGTTTTGTCTTCG